>PQWD01008308.1:7508-19231 GCA_019425675.1 Leucinodes orbonalis | reverse complement strand
AAATGAACCATTTCCTTGTTTAGTAGGGCCCATCAATGCCCTTTCCCCTGCACGCCATATTTGATGGGCGGTAGCAACTCAGTTTTGTTGAGGACACTAATAAGGATATGCTGGCTGAATTAATTAAAAAAAATTATTATCAAAGCTTGAGTGTTCAGATTAAAAAAAAAATATTCCAATAAACCCAAAGGAAATCTCAGCTTTTTGCTTCTAAGTAGGTAATAATGTTTATTATGCATCGGTGGAAGTTATCTTTAATTAAAAAAACACAACAGCTGGTAGTATCTTAGTGCATCTGGGCTTATAAACTCTAGCTATGACAGTACGGAACTCCTTTCTACTGGTGCGCGAACGGTTCGCATCAGATAAGTGAGCACAAAAACAGACCCGACGCTTTTTTTTTTAACTGGTTAACACAGCCACCACCACCTCCTCATGGACCTTTTCACTATCGAAGTACATTTATCTGAATTCCTCCTCTACAGCTCTGTTACTGATTATGACAGAGCCGAAGAACTTGCGGAAAGGTCGGGTGAGAGGCATGGAGAGAAGCGGAGACCGGATATTGTCGTAAACAAATGGGAAAACCTATCCAGCGAGTGGACTCGCCAACAGTTGCCAGTTATACATACGGAAGCGAAACGTGGTCGCTTCCAAGGGCCTCTGAATAGACTCAAGGTGCTCAGCGTGCTATGAGAGGGCTATGTTAGGTGTCTCCCTACGCGATAAAATCCGAAACGATGATATCCGTAGGAGCCTAGGGTGACCGACATAGCCCAGAGGATTTAGCAAGTTGAAGTGGCAGTGGCAGGGCACATAGGCGTAGAACCGATGGCCGATGGGGCGGAAAGGTTCTCGACGTGGCGTCCACGTAACGGAAAGCGAAGCGTAGGCCACCCCAACCAATGGACGGATGATCTGGTTAAGGTGGCGGGTAGCAGAATGGATGTCAACTGCAAGGATCGGTCGCGTGGAAATCATTAGGGGAGGCCTTCGTTCAGCAGTGGACATAATTGGGCTGTAATGATAATGATGAGACCCGCGGGTAGAAACTATTTTATTATTTAAAAATATATATACGTATGTATGTTCAAATTTTCCTATTTTTACAACCTCAATGTCCTTTTCTAAAGATTTATCACACCTCCAAATTTTTAGTCATGTAGGTGGTACTTCCACAATTATGTTTTATATATGTAGCGGAACTGTGATTAATTACAATTATTAATAATTACCAACATCATCATCAGCTCATTGAACCTTTGGTGTAGTAGCCGACGTCTCGACCTCTCCACCACATGGGTTGTCAAATGGTTATGGTACTGTGTTACACACAGTGGACATCCCTAACCATCCATACTTATAATGGATGAGAAGTAAATACCAAGGGATATGGGTTTAATCCGCCGGGCAGAACAAACATTTGTGTGCATGATTATATTAATATGTATTGGTTTGGGTGTATGTATGTGTAATATGTATTTATATACGAAACAATATTTTAAGTTTGTGTATCCTTTGTATACTACCGATGTTACAGTCTAAATGCTTAGTTTGGGGCAAGAAGTAGACGTGTGGGTGTCGCTTGATATTTTATTTATCATCCCGCATTTTAAAATTTACCCTTTTATTTTCAAACTAGTGATCCGCCCCGGCTTCAAACAGGTGCGAAGTTAATAATAAGTACACTATAAAGAAACTGTCAAAGTTGTACCGCCGTAAACGCTACGTTCCGCAATTTCGAAATCTGTAAAATCTTCGGAAATATTCATTTCAATCTTATGCTGTAAAGGGCCGTATAGATCTATATAAGGTCAACAATGAATTCAAGGTGTCGCTTCGAAAATAAGACATTATTTGTCTTAAAAAGTAAATGAAAAAAATGGGATATCCATAAGAGATAGACATATACCACCTTACATATAAATCTTTTCAACGTGTACAATATTTAGAACATTATTTTGATAAATAGCGTGGGGCTCAACCTGCGTTTGCAATGCAAGCGGAAAAAAGTAATTATTTACGACATAATATTAGAAACCTCAAAAATAACAGTATTTCTCCACTATTTAATGGATGTTATTATACATGTAAACCTTCCCCTTCAATCATCCTATAAATAAAATATCTATAAATAAAAACCGAATCAAAATCCGTTGCATACTTTTACAAAGGGATACAGGTATAGTTTATTGATTTAGTTTTTATCTTATATAAAAACAAAAACGTATCTTATAATCGCTCTGTTATTAATCACGAAGTATTTATCAATCAAGAGACATCAGTAATAATATTAAAGGGGTCTGTTATTTCGTATTTGTACACAAAAGCTTTTAAAAAAATCTGAAAATGGACGCTGCATGATGGTCAAAACGTCGATACAAAAATTAAGAATTTTATGTGATTTCATATTATTAGCCAAATGTATTTGTATTATTAAAAAAAAGTTGAAACCTTGCTTTCGCTCAACTATAAAACCAAAGTTTGAAATATCGATAACAATTTTCGACAACACCCTGACTCTAGCGTGCCGAGTTTCAACCACATAGGGTTGCGTATCCCTGATTTTTAACATGTAAATTATTTTTAAAACTATTGATCTAATAAATCAAACAAATCATATTAAAAACGAATTCGATAGTGGATATACATGATATAACGAAACAAATACCTTTTAAACAAATTTTGTTTAATTCGGGACTATAATTAAGCCGCTATAAAATATATTTTTGTATTTTTGACATTTACTGACGCTATTCGATACATTTTCAATGAATAAGTTAGTTTCGGAAATGTAACGATAATTATTATTTTCATTCGTCGCTCATAAATAAAAATGCATTCAAACTATGAGTTAGCAACCCTAAAACTAGTCTCGTGGGGAGTGCGCGCTAGTCTCGTGAGGAGTGCGTTGTAGTCTCGGTACACCATCAAATGTCATTTCTTAAGCGGTAAATTCAAAATTTCAAAAAAGAAATTTTGATTATTTTCCTTAAATTTAAGGTAAAATGAATAAAACAAACTTACAAATGAAATGTTACGCCATCCTTTTTAAGACTCGAAGTTCTAGATTTCTTGGAACAAGAAAATACGGCACAAATCGGCATTTTTATTGGAGCTCCGTTCAGACTCGCGTACTGGTAGCGTTTGAATACTATTGGCTGTTGGTTTGCTAATATATTTACGTATGATTTCGAATCCATCGCATTGGGCAGAGGGGTAATAGCAAAATAACTTCTCCTGTCTTTTTTCCTCCCGAGAATTAATACGATCTTATAGGCTCACGAATTGAAATTTTCTATAAATAAATTTTGTAATTGATATGGAAATTTGGGTAAACACGGTAGCACACAATTCTAAGAATATAGCTGAAGGAAATTGGAGATTTATTTTCAAAGGGACCTTTGAATGTTCCGTTATTTATTTGTAAATACTGAAAATTTTAAGGTTTCATTCTAGAGGTAACATTGCCATTAATACGTAAAAACACCGGTTGTCTTATGTGTCTTTTGTTGAAAAATATGTTTGTTACAATGTTTATCAGTTTTATGACACGAGTATTGGTAAGTCGTATTTGTTTGTCACTGTAGCAATAACTACGTACTATTTATAATTGGCTGATTACCTTTACTGTATGTCGTAACATCCAGACAAAACCGCCTTTCTCTTGCTAGATTATACATAACCTAGGCAACATAGCTAGACTACGGCGCGTACGTTTTACTTTCGATACTATTTTTACTGTGTTTATAGTTTTATAAATACATTTTAGTATTTTTCCAATGACCGTGGTCATTAATCAAGTTACTCGATCGATTTATAGATTAGTGGGAGTTGCGTTTGCTCATCACCATGACCAGTATTTTCTGTCAATGTCCGTGCCTAACATAAAATACATAATGAAGTGTAATAAAAAGGTATAAGAAGTCCAAGGGACCTAACTAATCTAACTACCAAAGGACCGTATTTAATCTATTCGGCCTTACCAACAGCGTAGTGATGGCAGGTTACGCCAACACTTTCTTACAAAGAGTATAAAGTTTTGAGTAGAATGTGTAGTGAACAATATATTAGTAAAATAGTATTTTATTTATTTAATGTTGTTAAATAATATTTGTCAACGATTATTGTACAATTTATTGAGTACACCCTTTTTTAAATCTTCAAACTCCTTCACCAGGTGATGAAGTGTCTCTCCAACGCAGCGACGATGACCGTTCAGATCCAAGACCAGCGGACAAGACCCATCCAATTGCGTCGTGGTGTGAGACAGGGATGTAATATCCCGAAACTGTTCACAAACGCATTGGAGGATGTCTTCAAGACCCTGGACTGGTCTGAACAAGGCGTCAACGTCAATGGAGAGTTTATTTCTCATCTTCGTTTGCTGACGATATCGTCATCGTGGCAGAGTCATCAGAAGAGCTTGCGAGATGCTGAACAGCCTAATGAATCTTCCCGACGAGTTGGCTTGCATGAATTTGGACAAGACAAAAGTCATGTTCAACAGTCGTGTCATCCACAACCGATATGCGTCGATGGCGTCCGTCTCGAGGTTGTGCGAAGATATCTACCTGGGCCAAACCATCCAACTTGGCCGCATAACTTCGAGAAGGGGCTAGTAGGAGGGTTCAGTTGGGCTGGGCGGCATTCGTAAGCTACGTATGTCTTAACTATTCCGCAATGCTTAAAGACGAAAGTCTTTGAGCAATGCGTCCTATCCGTGCTAACATACGCAGCTGAGACATGGACACTGACTGCGCGATTGGTTCACAAGTTCAAAGTCACTCAACGCGCAATGGAGCGAGCTATGCTTGGAGTCTCTCTTAGGGATAAGATCAGAAATGATTTAATCCGCAAGAGAACTAAAGTTACCGACATAGCCCGCCGGATCAGCAAGTTGAAGTGGCAGGCTGGTCACGTATCGTCGAACCGATGGCCGTTGGAGCAGACGAGTTCTGGATGGAGACCGCGTCTTGCAAGCGTAGCTAGGACGCCCTCCGGCCGATGACCGACGACTTGCGGAAGTCGCTGGTGGGAGCTGGATGAGAAAAGCGGAGGACCGGGATATCTGGCGCAAAATGGGGGAGACCTATGTCCAGCAGTGGACTGCGATAGGTTGAAGAGAAGAAACTCCTTCACCACAATCATAAGTACACATAAGCGTAGTCAGTCTACGGCTCGAGATGGGGCAACAGTGAACCTATCAATCTATAAAATCGCTTCGAAAATTAGCCATTATTCGTCGTAAAAAGTCAAATGACAAAAATGTTATTGTGGGATATCCATAAGAGATAAACATATACCATACCGGAGTTTTTGTGAACCTTTTTTAATGGATACAATACTTAGTCCATTATTTTGACAAATCTTGTAGGGTCCAGCCTGCGTTTGCAATGTAGAAGCGGAAAAATTAAATTATTTACGACATCACATAGGAAATCTCAAAAAATATCAGTATTTGTCCACTTTTAATGGATATTTTTATACATATAAACCTCACACCTCCTCCTCTTGAATCACTCCATCTATTACAAACATCCGCATCAAAATCCGTTGCGTAGTTTTAAAGATTTAAGCGCACATCTATACTAATATTATAAAGCTGAAGAGTTTGTTTGTTTGTTTGAACGCGCTAATCTCAGGAACTACTGGACCAATTTGAAAAATTTTTTCAGTGTTAGATAGCTCATTTATCGAGAAAGGCTATAGGCTATATATCATCACGCTACAAGTAATAGAAGCGGAGCAGCAATGAAGAATGTTACAAAATCCGGGGGGAAATTTTCTTACTTGGAGAGATTGGCGACAGCATATGTCTATATTTTAAGGTTAGCTCACTATAACATATATTTTGCTAAAAAATATTTCTAAAATAATGCATCATTTTGCGAAGCTATTTTCATAAATATGATATCAATCCTTATCCAAATAAATACATTATTTATCACAAGTATTACATTTTAAACAAAATTGCCCTTTACATCATTCAATTTAAATGAATAATCTTATGAGATATCGCAGTTTTAACTAACCTATATAAACGAAGTAGCGGGTTAAAGAGAGCGTTAGGCCAAAGTAACTATTCCACGCGGACGAAGTCGCACGCAAAAGCTAGTAGGGACATAAAAAGCAACTTCGTTTTATACTATGTAGTGATAAATGAATACTGATGAAGGAGTTGGATATCCAAAATTCAATTATTTACTCAAATGACAATGAGTAAATAAAAATTATCAAAATAAAAAATACTTTTAAAATCTTGTTTGTTACAATTGAAGATAAAATTCGTGTTTTTTATATAAAAGAGACAAATATACTAAATGTTTGAGCTGATATAAAGGATGCTTCCATTCGAAACTATCCTTTCTACTGCTGGTCAATATCGTCTGATAGGAGTGCTTTCACCTCCCTTATACTGCACTTCCCTGTAACCAGCACTCGACAGTTTGCGGCGTCTTTACTGGTTTACACCGATTTTTCTTTTCTTTTTAGTAGTACGGCGCAATCCGCAATTCGACGGATATGATTATTTCAGTCCAGCTTCACCCGGAAATCCCATAGAACTTTAATCTTTTAAAAATCATCTCTTAGAGTCCTCGCCGAGCCTAGGTGATTTGCACCGCTTAGGAGAGGAACGCCCTCTTTGCGTCTGTTTGAGGATAATTAAAACAATGGTGTAAAAAGGCATTTTCTGGGAAAAGTGTACCACAATCAGCTTCGTCACTTACCTTCAGGCAAGACTAAAGCTTGATATAAGTCCATCATAATTGTAAAATAGAATTTATTATACCCCGAGGAATAACATCACATCTCTCTCTTTTCAAACTATCGCAGTCCACTGCTGGACATTGTGTCCCCCATCTTGCGCCAGATATCCCAATCTCAGGTACCCATACAATCCGAAGTAAAAAAAAATACAAAGAAGGACAAAATGTATTGAGATTTCTGTGAAGGTGTTAGCATATAGGGAAACGTGGTTGATATACATTTATGAGTGTTTTACAAACATTGTATATGCTTCAAGTGTTCTACCATAGCATAAGTATTGACCCGTTTATTGTTTAAATATAGTCTTTGGCATATAGTGAACACGTTGTTAGGAACTTATTTGATATAACATCTTTGAAGGGCACGGCCATAATAAATTCTAAAACAAGACTCTTTGTTCTTTTTTTGATTGTGAAAATTTTCTGTTTGACTAGTATAAACCGTTTTTCTTTGACGATGGGAATACTCTCTTTATGACTGTTTTCGCGTTCTAAGAAAAACATTTTTAACTTTATAACATCTCTTATATTTTTCTTTATGAAGAAGCCTATCTTGTTTGAATATAAAAATGAAACGAATTCTGATTTTGATATTAAATATACTATATATACATTATTTGATTTGTTGAGCTCAAGCTCAAGTAATTTAATAATTTTAAAATATACCTACTAATAATCAGGAGTAGGACGCATAAAGTGTTCTATTTCTTCTAGTTTTCTCTATCATTTGAAGCTTAATTTGGTATGATACAGTTATTTATGCAATCAAAAAATAACGTACATTTCATTTCATGCTTGTTATATGTTTGAGACGTGTTTCTTTAATTTAAATATTAATATCTAGTATACATTTGTAACTATTTGCTACCAAGTAATGGAGTTAGTTATTTTTAAAACCAGCAATGCTTCTGAGCGTGTCAACGGTAAAGTTGTTGACCATTTAACTGGCTCCAATTCTCTCCGTTAACAGAACGAAGTCTTTGAACCCGGAGGTTCAGTTTAAAAAAAATACATTTACCTGGTAGAGTTCATTAGACTCGCCTAAGTGTGCGTTTGCAAGTTTAGCATCTAGTTAGTCGGGGGCTCTCCGCCATCTTTTAAAACTGTATTACAATAATATTACTTCGTCTTTTCTGATACAAAAATTCTGACGTATCATTATACTGTTTCAATAGATAACGGTAACCCCCCCGATTGTAAAAAATATGCAAGTAAGCTTATCACTGGTACTCATAGTACAAGCCCCTTGCTTGAATTGGTGTTAGGTGGCCCTATTTAAAAATTTATTAACTGATTATTTACATTATATTTAAGGTTACTTTTCATGTATTTGAAGGAGAGCAATAATAATTATTTACAATTACAACAATGTGTTGATAGGTGATGCGTATCGGTAACAAATGATTCGATCCAATTGTTGGATTGGTCGAGCGTTACTGCCCGCTGGCACAACACGCTGTGTGAACATTGATCATTTTGAAACATATTCATTTGTAGTCGTTTTAATTGCAGGTCCCATTAGAGACTTTGAGTAAGATAATATGTCTCATTAAAGTATCAATTTGTATGTACAAAAAAAAAGGGCTACACCAGCGTCGAAAGGCTTTCAGCAGTTTTTCCTTAATCTTAGAAATACGCATTACGCATTACTTGGGGCTAGATGGCGCTGGATATTTATTCCTACACGCTTAAAGTTTAAGTTTTTACATATTCTATTAGGTAATACATAGTTATACATAGCACGTTATGTCCAGTGTTCTCGACTAAATCGCGCCACTCCGAGGTTGTTGGATTAAGGTTGTTGGATTAGGCAATGTTTTGATAGCACGAGGCACGTTGCGGTGACGTGTGCGCTTTTGCATCTGGCACACGTATGCAATGTGCTCATGTTAATATTATTCTTTTTGTATGAAATAATAAAGAATTGCAAGAACTCTGCTGATGATAGTCTTACTTTTAGCAATATCATCAGCAGTGTTGTTGCAAATATTTTAAGCAATTAGAGGTTTAGCATTTAGACTGATTTCATAAATCGAAATAATAACTTAAAGATGATATTCCCCAAAGTCTGAGATCTGGTGGCACGGCAGTGCCCCCGCCAGGTCGAGCGCGAAGCAAACACTGCCGTACCATCCTTTACAGGATCCATTTCGCCACATTTTCAGACCCCAATTTGAGAACCTTTGGATAATACTAGAACGCTGAAATTATCGTCATCTAGTAAGATATAATAACATACTTTAAATCCAAAATTTGAAGTCTAGGTCATTTAGTTCCGACGTTAAGTGAAAGCAAAGTTTCGCATTTTCGACAGATAGACACTCACTCACTCATGATCATCAAAATAGAACTAGTACTTCCCATTAACTCAGAGAGCTGAAATTTGGTACAGGGTTAGGGTTTAATGGCTACATAAAGGGAAAACTATAAAAACTTGGATAATCGAAGATCTAGAGTACCTGGTGACCCTAAATAGATAACATAAGAGCCTAGCCAAACTAGAAGAGATCGACATACCGCCTTTGAAAAACATATATTCAACATGGTGGGCCGCTTCATCCGATGTCAAAAATCGAGGGGCACGGTAGTGCCCCCGCCAAGTCGAGCGCGCTAGACCAATACAGACATGTTCAAGCACTCAAATATTTGTACTGCCCGGGGATCGAACCCGGAACCCTTGGTGTAGTAGCCGACGTCTCAACCATTACACCCAATGAGTCGTCCAATATTCCTTTCAAGTTTCTACAAAAAGAAGTGAAATCCCACCAAAAACATTCTGTAAAAAATGTAGCCAAGTCTCGATGGAGCTGCTTGATTATCTCTAAAAAGTAATGAAATCAAGACAAAGACGTGCCAAGTCTAAGGTCCCTTACTGCGATTGCTTTATTATTATGGTTAATGTTTTGTGACTTGGCCGTTGAACATTCTTTATACGTAAGTGGCTTTATTTCAGCCTACTTGGCACGTCTTTGTCTTGATTTCATTACGTTTACAGATAATCAAGCAGCTCCATCGAGACTTGGCTACATTTTTTACATAATGTTTTTGGTGGGTTAATATTATTGAGCAGAAGTCCCAACTGTTGCTGAGTTCTTATTATGAATTCTTTATAGTTTCAATGGCCAGTCCCCTGTGGCAAACAAGGGATTCGCCATTAAAAATCTCGGGATGATCCATAATAATATAAAAGTTCGATGCAAGTACATAAATCACTTACTTAAGTCAAGGATGACTAAAAATATCTCCAGCCCATCCCTGCTTTGGGAGGCACATTAATCCCTTGGCTTAGTATTGAATTATTATTTTTATGTAATAATTTAAGCTCACCAGCAATTATTAATTAATGATGAAACGCTTAATGTAGGCACCTACACAGTATTTTATCCCGAAATTACAAAGAAGGTACAAAATCTTTTCAGCTGTGTTTTCGGATAAATTAACTCGTATTATAATTAAATAATTCAAACTCCTTATGGTGGTGGTTGTTCACACCTGCCCGCAACGCGACGTTATAGGCCGGATAGATACTTGATTAAAACAATTTACAAACTACACTAACTTTCCTATAAAATATTTTCAATATCTCACGGCTGCCCTAGGTAATATACTGATGTGTCATTTCTTGGTTCATTAAGTACGATATAAATTGAAAGATGTGTGTAGCACATAGTTTCATAAACAACTTGACTCATCGTCATAATGTTATTAAACTAACACAGAAAATGTTCGCGGTAATGTACGTGCATTATCTTTATAGATCAGATTTATAAAATGTGACCATATCTAATGTTTTTATTGTGTCATTGTACAAATATTTATCTCAGACTAGAATTTTCGCACAACTTCCCTTGCCTTTAGTTTCCGTACACAATGGGTTTGAGTTCAAGCATGTTTATTTAACAAAAAGATAAAGTATCAATGAGTAATGTCCAGTTAACAATTAAAGTGATAATCCTATCCTATTGAGTTACTGTCTTACTTTCAATTGACAATCAATGCATCCTTCTTATTAATATTATAAATGTGAATGTTTGTTTTCACTCGAAAACTTCTCGACGAATATATTCTTGGTAGTATTAGGTGTAGAAGTACTTAACATATATAAATTATACCCTTGTTCCCTACGGGACCTTAGCAAGTGACAGCTTTTTCTTGCAATTGATTAGCTATATCTCAATTCTTAATTTTTGTAATAAATTAAATAGACTTAAACGGTATTTTTAAATGCGAGAAATATAACACCGGATGGCGGTATTCGGATATCATTTAAATAAAGTTAGCGTTTTAGTTAGAGTGGCCATTTGAACAAGCAGAAGAAATAAAATTAAAATAAAAACCTAAGGGAATAATAAATTATCGAGCAATGTTTAGGAATGATTCGGTATGTACCTAGTGCATGGTTAAGTTATACTCTACGTCTATTTTGTAAATGCTCCTCAAGAGTGTTTTCCTTGTTAATAATTATCATAAAATCAGATATGTTTTTGCGCAGTTCTTTATCTTTCAAAATCCAAGCATACATAGAGGAAGACCACAGTATTCATAATATTATTAATTCTGTGGGATGGACTGAGCGACGTTGTAATAAACTATGTAGCTATTCGCGCGCCTTAAACAATCTCACGAGTGTCGCTAGCTTAAGTATAGTTAGGTATTTTATTTTTTTACGACAAATGACTATGCGCTTAACCTCGAACTTACCGTTGTAAATAAAATGAGGTCAATAAATTTAACTGTGTATAGCCATGAGTTACTCACTTAATAGTCATAGCAAATCGCCATAATAATTTGGCGGCTAACTCGTTAATTATTTATTTACACCAAAAGTTACCTAATGAGATGTGATTCTTATATCGGGATATACTTATACTTCTATCGTAATAACATCTAATCAAAGCCTTCTTTAACAATTTAAATGTTTGACAGTAAGCCTCCCAATCTCCGTCCGTTTTG
>PQWD01008307.1:0-13703 GCA_019425675.1 Leucinodes orbonalis | reverse complement strand
CAAACTTGTCATAATGCACACAGCAAAATACGCGTGGCACCTGCAGACTGATCAGGATCTGGAACGAAGCTCGATGCTTAGTTTTGTATAGCTTCGGCAATCTCAAGAATAAATTCATTTATTAAAATGACGTAAACTGACTGAAAAACGAAAATGTACTCAAATTTTCATAAAAAAACATCGTGCTTCTTTTTTGGAAATACAGGTGGAAATGAAATGTGTACATTCCTCACATTGCGATGTTATTCGATCTCAGGACATTTTACATGAATGTTGAATTGGAAATTAATGTTTGTGACAGAAATAATGGCTTATAAATACTATTTGTTTAGTTCGACTTATTATTAATATTAGTTATCTAAATAATCAGTGTTAGGTAAGTAAATTGTAAATTCACGGTCTCGCTTACTAAAAATAGTATTTCACATAAAAGACGAGTGTAATTGACTAATTTGTTCATCAATCCTGCTCTCAGTGTGTCACATGGGTAATTGGGCCATCGAAAATTGATAGGACGAGATGAAATGCGGGCCGGCTGCCTGTTGATATCACAACGGTATTAGTCTCCATTAGAAGCCATTTTTCACGCGATCACAGCTTGACAAATACGCTCGGTGGGGTCATTGATTTATTGGTGCGCCATCTTAGATTTGTCATCGGCGCGTTGGCCGGCCATTTTGTTGAAGACATATTGCTTTTAAAAAAATGAAATAGACCTGAAATATTGAAAAGATATGATTGTCCTTCAAGAATGATGAAAGCATGTTCTATTACATGAATAGGTAAACTTTTGATGATATTATTACATAATGGATTCAAATTGTCAAACAGTGTTATTGGGTTATGGAAATTGAGTAGGTAAGTACTTGTTTCAAACACAAGAAACTGATAATACGTTTTCTTTATTTTAGATGAACGTCCTTACCAAAATATTTTTAATTAATAAAAACTTATTCGTACGTGTGATAGTTGCTTTAAAATTCTCTTATAAACAAACTAACCACTATTGCAGACCACCGCTGTACATCATCAAATTGGCGCTAGATTGAGGAATGAGAGAGAAGAGAGGAGAGAGAAAGGCAAGCGGGGGCCCGAAACTCTGCTTGCCTCATTCCGCCTCCACAATTAAAGTAAATTTCGTATTTCTTACGAATGTACACAGTTCAATAATAAGACAATTTATATTCAAACCAAGCTCAAAACACCTTTCCCAAAATATTGCTTATACCCATACTCGTATTTCAAACAATACTTCCCTTAATATCCATGTAAATCTGCACGCATGAGTCATTAAAGCGACATCTAAGATTTCCATGCATACAAATAGGAAAAATAAGAAGGAATTTATTCATATGCATTGGGCCGAAGATCCGTTTGGCCACGTCATGAATATATCTGATCTCGTTGGCTCGGATGAGAAAGCCTTTGCCTACGGAATGATATAAAAACAAACGTTACTCTACAATTTGTATATTTATATTTTTGGCTATTTTTTAAATATATATATAAGTTATAAATACATTTTTTTTATATAGGTATTTGTAATCTTACAACAAAATTTGGTTTGAACGATAAAACAAATCCTATAGTGTAAGAAACATGATAAAAGACTTAAAATGTAAGCTGAATACCTAATATATTTTTTTACATGTGCGTTAAATAATATTTGTTTTGTTTTATGAAAACCCATGCAACAGCCTACTGGTAAAAGTCAAAAATGTCGCCTAGCACACTCCAATACAAAAAAGTTTTCTAAAACGAATTATTAACCGTTTAGCAACATGCTATAGTTTAGCAATATGCTAAATATCTCATTTTTTAGCTTTGACTTTTAGGTTGGTTTTTTTGATAAAATATACTTTATTGTACCCATTTCATTAGTACCTAATGGAGACCTAAACAAATACTTCTAGAATTGAATATTGCATGATCTGTAGACTTGGCACAAGACGTTAAGGTGTTCCTTTATTTAATTGTCGTTTTCACTATCAAGCAGTGAGTTTGAATTGTATCCTATACATCCATCCACTTTGGTCAACTAAGTTAAAATGTCTTTTACATTCGTATTATGCTTAACTTTCCCACAAAACAAACATAAAATAGCCGTGTGTTTTTTAATGTAAATTACGTGAATGGGGTGTTGTACGCACGAAATAGCACAATTAAGCTTGTTCTTTAGCTTCAAATTAATTCAATGGGGCAATCGTATAGGGCCACTAGTGCTGACGATAAAACCTTATCTCAACGAACTGTTTAGTTTTAATAGATCAGTCAGACAGTAATCGGTCGCTCCGATCGGTTTAAAGTAAAGATTAACTGGCAACACTTACTATCGTAAACGGCGGAGAGTGAATTTTACGGTGTTGTCGCTCGAAAAGCTACTGTTTTGGTAGTATTATAAATATATTTTGAAATACGAAGATTTATTTCTATATTTTTTTATGTAATTTATTCCGATGTTTCAGTGACTTTACAAATATTGTGGTAGGTAGATAGTATTGTCAATTATTACACTAAGCATTTTATATCTTATATGAAACAAAATAAAGCAGAAATGCGAAGGACCGGGATATCTACCGCACAATCTTAGATAAACAGTAACGAGATGCACAATCACGAAGAAACGTCACCCAAAAAATGTCCGAGCCGCATTGCGCATACGTATATTTATTGTTATATTTATAACCTAAAATTATTCGTTTAAATTTTGAACTTTACACGTCATTAAAATGGTACAAAATCAAAAGTTCGAGCACACTACTATCATTGTGACATGTAGCGTGATTATGAACAATTTCTGCCCAACTGACTCGACGCGAGATAGTTACTTTAAAATTGAACTAATTAATAGCTACATCACGTGACATTGGCAAAATCGTGGGAAACACGCATATAGCTATACAAAAGAAGAAGAAGAAGAAATTGAACTGTCAACGTTCTTACTAATGTCTCGTTATTTGCGTATTTCATAAAGCAATAGGTAATCATAATAAAAGAGTTTTTAAGACTGCTTTTTAAAGTCTCACCCACCTGTGTATACCTTAAACTGTTTAAGAGCTATCTTAACGTTCCCACCAAAAGGGCCATAACTTTCATTATTAGTCTAACCACAATAAACTGATAACCACCCGTTAATGGTGCTTTTATTAATCGTAAATAACGTTAACAACTTAATGTTTGAGATTCCGAACGTAATGTTTACGCATCCGATAATTTATGTCCGTTATGATTTTATGAAGCTATTATAAAATGATAACAATATTAAGTTATTTTTAACTGTTAATGCGGTTTAGCGTTTTGGATAAAATTATAGGTATATTACTAAGGATACGCGAAATGTACACTTTTGTTTTTTATAAGTAGTTGTAATTTTGTTTTGAAAAATTGGTACGGGTAAAAAACAGTATGGTGACGGCTTTGAGATTTAAAGGGACTACATAAATGATAATAATAATTAAATATGTGTCTATCCTAAGGCCTCAGAAGAAACAATTAGAGTTTTAGTTAGTAGGTATTAAAATAAAGTGTATATTTGAGACCAAGATTTTTATATGACGATAAGTGAACGGTATGGTCCGTTGACTCACTTGGTGATAAGTCATAGGTACGCCTGACCATGACAGATTCAGTGTTGAAGGAAATTGCGAACACTGATCTGCGCCCGTCACCCGGGACGTCAGATGTTAGGTCTCTCATACCTGGTAATTGTAATAGCCACAGTGCCCTCATCCCGGAACACAAAACTGCAAAACACCTCTTTTTATAGGACGACATCTGGCACTGCGGTGGCATATACCTAGACGACTGAATACCGAGTCTACCATTTAGAAGAATGCACCAATATGACATGTTATCGGGTTCCCTGTAGCTAAATTTTTCCTATTTATAAATACAAAAGTGTTCTTTAATCTTGTTATTTTTTCTGCTAAACTTAAAAGGCGGCGAGTTTGTTTGTCCGTAGACTCTTTTGAGATAAAAGCGCGTTTGTGTTCAAACCCGATTGTCCTTTGAAGTTTACGATTATTTTTTCCGTTTGCTTATTTTTTTTAATAATAATTTACTAGCCGGGCATCAAAAATACAATTATAATTTTTAAAATTTTATCCTTTTCTAATTATTCCTATTCACGAAACTCAATATCATCATCATCAGCTCATTAAACGTCCCCACCGAGGGGCACGAGCCTACCCGTATAGGGTGATTAGGCCTTAGTCGTCCACGCGGGCCCAGTGCGGATTGGACGATTTCACACACAACCTTCGAATCTCTTCGCAGGCGTGCATGAAGGTTTCCTCACGATGTTTTGCTTCACCGTAAAAGCGTCGGATAACGTACATATATTTTCGAAAATTCGAAAACACATTGGTACGTGTCGGGATTTGAACCTCAGCCCTCCCGGTAGAAAGGCGACAGTCCACACCATTGAGCCACCGACGCTCTGAAACTTAATATGATTAGATTTTTTATACAAATAATGTTATTCTTATACGATATTGATCATCGCATTCAACTTTATCCTGCCTTATACTCTTACATGATAAAGGACTAATAACGACGTTTGCTAATTTACTCATTATGCAAAAATCTGTAGCTCTACACAACAAGCATAAAATATACAGTTACGTCCTATTCAACCTATCGCAGTCCACTGCTGGACATAGGTCTCCCCCATTTCGCGCCAGATATCCCGGTCCTCCGCTTTCCTCATCCAGCCTCCACCAGCGACCTTTCGCAAGTCGTCGGTCCATCGGGCCGGAGGGCGTCCTACGCTACGCTTGCCGAGACGCGGTCTCCACTCCAGAACTCGTCTGCTCCAACGGCCATCGGTTCTGCGACATACGTGACCAGCCCAGTTACGTCAATTTATTTTTAATCTAGGAATACTGAATTCAAAGCAAAAAGATTAAACATACGGACGGATAAAATTACCTTCAAGAGCATTTTACCAAAGTCTCTTTTCCGGAAAAGCAAGATGTTCATTGTAACCTAACAGTAGCATATTGTTGAGTCGAAGCTTCTCATTCACGCCTGACCGGGCTTTGAACTGCGTACAAACAAATAACACAACTGTCCGTCGGTCACTAAAGCTTTTGTAAACACAGTTGGAACTAATATTGAGAAACGTAACAACGGCTTGACTACTGTAAATACAACTTTTAAAAGGATTTCAAGTTTGCTGGTTCATATACAAAAAGATTATTTGAAATGAGCGTCGGTGGCTCAATGGTGTGGATTATGGCCTTCCGATCCTGGAGGGCGCAGTTTCAAATCCCGCTACGTACCAATGTGTTTTCGAATTTTCTAAATTATATGTACGTTTTCCGAAACTCTTGCGGTGAAGGAAAATATCGTGAGGACACCTGCGCACGCCAGTGAAGAGATTCAAAGGTTATGCGTGAGGTCGGCCCATCATTGGGCCCACGTGGATGACTAAGGCCTATACGCCCTTTATGTGTAGGCTTGTGCTCCTCGGTAGGGACGTTTATTGGGCTGATAATGTAGATTTGGAAGCGCAATTTACATTTCAAAATGTTCTCTTATACGTGTAGGTACAGGTTTCAAGCCGTCCTCACCAGCCCATGGTGCAAACCAAAATTTACGACTTAGGATCTCTAATGAGTAACTTGACTTACAAGCAAACAGAAACTTCTTTTTTCGGACTAATATTACTATTTAAAATGTTCGGAGAGCTAATTAAATAATAAAAATCAGAATTACTCTCGTATAGTAAGAATTACTGAAACAGTTTTTAAATTAATATCGACTGTTTGCTGTAATTTGATGTTAGTTGACGCCATATCTTATTTTAATAAAATGATTCTCAAAAAGATGTCAATTATTTTTATGGTCATATATAGAACAAAAAAATTATATTTTGTATATAAATTTGGAACGTTCCAAAACCGTTGATATATTCCACGATAGGTAGGTACTATTTGATTACAAGCCGACATCACTCAGCAGGCTTGCTTCGCGGCACGAGAACCTTTTGTTATTGCATTGCCATGAAATATTCTAATAAAGTAATTTTCCCCTCCATTATAGAGCTAGTTTATTATTCATCTCGCTATCTGCTTCCAGGGCTGCAACTTCAGAAGACTTACAATGCTTTTAAATGTAGATACTTAAACATTAAGAACTAAAAATACAAAGTTACGAGCTCATTTACGTAAACCTAATACTAGTGGATTTGGTCCAAAATAAATATAAAACACCGTAATGATATACTCCTCATATCCAAACTTACTACAAATATCCTCGTTACCTAAATCCGTGACGTCATATGTCGTAATTTAAAATGTATGGAAATATTTTTTACAGGTTTTGGAATTGCGGATTGGTCGACTTTACTCACACCCTTTTTATTTCCTCACAGCTGTTCGCAGGTTTCCTCACGATGTTTTCCTTCACCGTAAGAGCGTTGGATAAACGTTCATAACATAAAGAGAGAAAAAAATGTGTTGGGATTTGAACCTGCACCCTCCAGAAGAAGAGGAAAGCAATAGTCCTGAGTCATTACTTGTAGAAAAATGCCCATAGTCGCCTTACGACACGAAGAGAAGGAGTGGTGACAATTATATACTTAGCTGTCATCACATGGTACTGTTAAGGATGAGGCTACATGGACATCATTAAGGGAGTCCTTTGTTCATCAGTACACATGATGATGTTAATGCCTACCTTATATTACTTATTTCTTCTAACATTGAATCTTTTTTGTGAAGGTGTAAAAATTATAGTTAGGATCTTTAATCACTGGATTATTAACAAATTATTAGTAATAGTAATGCTTACAAGGGATTCCTGGTGTACTAAATAAGTGCTTGAGGTTACTGTTCGTTAATGCCATAAGATATTATGCTACTTGCCATTAGATGGAAAATTCGCTTCATTACTCAGTTCTTTCATAAAAAATACCGTGACTTCTATGGATAGTTATATCTTATTTGAAATTCGTTTTAACCCAGCAAAAGCCCACTTGGAAATTTGCATTGAAAAACTAAGTCAACATTCAAAAACGTAAAAAACGAAAGTAAGAATATAAGGTAATAATGTTTATAAAGGATAATATAACTGATTTTGGTATTCTACTGTAACAACGCATCTCAATACTACAATATTCTAGTAATACTCAAGGATTATTGCCCAAGTATTGCCTCGTCTGTTGCTCGTATACAAGCTTCGATATTATAAATATTCACGTTATCGCGTTGTGCAATATTGTAAAAGTTTACCAATTTACTTTGTTAATTACTACAATCTTAATTCGCAACGAGTCTAACTAACGTAACGAGTCTAAAAACTAACTTATTTGCTTGGCTTTTGCTTGCATCACGTCAATATATCAAAATATCCATGCAATATTTGAAAAATTTTTGACAATAACTTTTCCGTCTCTTCTAATAAACTCAAATCACAATTTAACAGCATAGAAGGCAAACTTAAAGGCAATCGGTACCAAAACTATCATCTCTAGATTTATTACGGTAGTTAATTTTGTAGGGAACATGAATCAAATCCACTATAGGTAGAGACTGGTAGTATCGTAAATCTGACTGTTTATAACGTGTTAGTTGTTGTCAAATCTCTATGACGTAGGTTGTTAATTAACTAACTCCAAACATTACATATGTGAGCAGTGTGTTCACATTCGTTGAAACTGTGCTACTGTATAATTCAGAAAGTAATAACAGTAATTCTTGATAAATTTTAATTGTTTTTTATTGTATTTACGTATATTTTTTGACGTTCATAAGTGCTTTTTGTAATCCTTATTTGAAATAAATGGTTTTGACTTTGACTTCGTTTTAATAATTCTCTATTGTCAACTTTGTAAACATAAAAATATCAAATAAGAGCACACATTCACAGACGAATTCACTAATTTCAATGTCCATGAATTATTTGAAAAAACAAATATGCAGATAACCCTGTACAATGTACGAGTGAAACGTGATACGCCAAGTCAGCAACTCAAGCTAACTATATTCTGGAGCCGTGGCACTGAAAAATTCTACCGACTTGACGTCGTCTAGATAAGGTTCAGACCTACGCTGTTACATTTTATGTGGTCTTCAGGGAAATATAGCGTTTATATTTCAAAATACATATGGTTTTGTATATTTACCTAAAATTTGCTTTCATAATGAAATATAAAATAAATTTTGTTTTTATCATGTATGAGCTAATTCACTTGTTTTTTTTTTTTTGTTAAGTTCGAAATATCAAAGATTACAAAAATAACGAAATAAACGAATACAGAGGCCAATTTATACGTTTAATGTAGCATTTACGAGGTCATTTGAATTAATGTCGAAGTTTTATTAGAGTCGAAGACTATTCAATTATAAGAAGCAGCATACAATAGAAGGACAGATTATTAAAAATATTTTAAATCCACACACGTGCTCAGACAAAAATGGGGGCGTTCAAGCATCCAACGGAACCGTCATGGTTGCATGCGTCGGAAAAATATCGAGTGCATTATTTTAATTATTACGAAAATGTTATAGTAAACTGATACTGGTATAACCTATACTGCTCTGATGGTTAAATTGCTAATTGAAAACATATAGTCTGAAGCCCAATGGTGTGGACTGTTGCCTTCCGATCTGGAGCGTGCAGGTTCAAATACCGCCACTTACCAATGTGGATTCGAAGATTGTCTGTGAAGTCGGTGAATCCGCACTACGGGCCCACATGGACGACTAAGGCCACCCTTTACGGGTAGTCTCGTGCCTTTTGGTAGGGATATTGTTACTATCTGCGGACTCATCATGAAATGAGGAGCAGAATGTGTTTTCGATCTCACTTAAGGATAAAATTAGAAAACACTTTTGTATGCATGTGTGTTCTTATTTTAGCAGCAAAATTTGTGTTTTCTCATTTTATTTGTAATGCGTAATCCACACGCTTGATGATTTAATTAAAATCCATCCATCTTTCCCACGTTTTAAATTTTAACTTCATTTACCCCACAAAACAATGCAGGTGTAATTTTGTATTTAAAAATGCATTCGTTACTGTACGACACGCATAAGTGACGTCATTAAGCTGTGTAATCAGCTGCAACGAGTTTATTATCATAATGCGAGCCGTGACGCCGCGTCCGGCATCCCAATGCATTTTAATTTCTCAATTGATATTGATATCCTTTGTTTTGTTGAGAGTATTCATGTCATTATAGAAATTAATTCGTAATTAAGATTAATATGGTCATATATAACTTTTTACTCACCCTACTTTTATAAAGATTTATTTTTGGCACAATTACACACTTATACATAAACCCGAAACCAATTATTTATTAACATACAAAACAGATTACAATCAACAAGAATATTATTTAATCATGCAATGTACATAACGAGATTGAAATTTAAAATTATGTATGCCTAAGAGTTAATAATTAAGTTAATTTACACACTAAAGAGCGCTACATTTAACAAATTAGATAACATTGAAATAATAATAAAATATAAATTAAGTTTTACATACACATATAACAGGTACATCTAGAAATTGATTCTATTGCATGAATTCATAAAATAAAATTGATTAAAATTGAATTGAGGTACTTAGTGCAATACAATTTGTCTATGAAACTGAGGTAGTGTTAAGTTAAATATATCAATGTTTCTATTAACGACTTAAAAAATTTCATTGTACTGACGACACATCCTAATAATAGGATTATAATATGATGTGTTGTTACTAAAGACTTGAAGGAAGAAAATATTATAATTACGATCTAAATATAGTGTTTATGTTTAATAAAGAAAGTAGATTATAGGTACTATGAATGTGTTACAAGGGATCGATATAGAGACTGCAAAGTAAACAGAACAAATTTAATTTAGATAAAGGATACCAGATACGCGGTACAAATCACCGAACACAAAAACGCCTTTGCATAGCGTCTTTCAAATGCAAATGGTGGTATTAAATTTACAATTTCAGAAAGATACCGTGAGGTGGTATGGCTGGAGACTGGAATATATATACTTAATAAATATACTCTTAACACATTGTCTGAGTTT
Source organism: Leucinodes orbonalis (assembly GCA_019425675.1). Lineage (NCBI taxonomy): Eukaryota > Metazoa > Arthropoda > Insecta > Lepidoptera > Crambidae > Leucinodes > Leucinodes orbonalis. The sequence continues at coordinate 3,663 of PQWD01008307.1, read as the reverse complement.
ACTTTAGTTTTATGTGTAGCGATTGTGTAAATTCTAGAATAATTTTTAGTATAGTTATGTAACGGGTTCAGAGGAGTGATGTAGTTATTACTGATTACCAATTTTTGACGTCATAATTTGTCTACAATTTCGAACTAGAACTAAGCTAGACTAGACTAGGAACTAGACTATGAGACCTCCTTGAAACAGTCGGAGTACTATAACTGAAGTAATAAGTGCTTGTTGCTACTATCATCGGTGTTTCAATGTACGAGGTTATTTGTATTGCCGGCCCGTAAAATAGCTAAATGCCATTCTTGAAGGAAGCCTGGTGGCTGCATTCGGGAATATTTTTGGTTCAGATTTGTGAGAAGTATCATCAAGAATGAGTCGGAATAATGTATGTGAATAATCTATGCGATATACTCGACAATGGTATCACTTTCAGGTCAACCTACTGCTTGTTTGCCTACCTTAAAATACAATTATCTTAATAATATTCTATTTACCCATAGGGGGTGCTTATTGACTTATAAAAAAATACGAACCGAATCTCACTTACATCAAAAGCGCCAAAATCCCAATGATATTCTGTATATATAAAGGTAGATACGCGATCCGTGCCTCAAAAACGAACCGCCGAATAGAGCACAGTTTGTACTCTTTTGTTTAGGTGAATGCAAGCTCATTCAAAATATGTGTATGTGTGCTGTCACTGCATTCGGACCACTATTTTCGATTGTTTTGTGAGCATATCACGAATCCATACTTTTTTACATCATTGCAAAATCCGACCTGTTTTTAAATGGAAAACTACAAAATATTAAGACATTTGGCGCGCATCTGTCAATAGAGCTATAGATTATGTTATGAAAAAAAACAGAGCATGACCTGTGTTGTGAAAACCACAGTGAACAAAGGAAATCAATCCAGAAAATACGTAATTTAGGTAAATGAACAATGCGATTCCATATTTATCGTTTCAAACACTGGAACCAGCACACAAAAAATATTAGCCAAAATTACATCAAAGATAGCCGCTGTCATTTAGGGGACACATTTTATGTATTAATGACAGTATGTCCATGGTCTGTTAATATTTATATAATATACCTCTTTTATTCGGAATTCTTTTCTTTCAACTTCCATTAAATAAAATCTCGGTATTGAAACAATGACGATACGGCCCCTACACAACCATTTATCCCTAACCAAATAGCTTTCGTGATATAGTTGTCCGTGTGTTGACTTCTATGCGTCTGGTAGGACTTTTGAACTCATTTATCAAGCTCTTATCGTATGAATGGTAATTTTGTATAAGCTACTTTACATTTGTTAAAGTGTGTCTGAAGTCTAATGGTTGAACTTGTTTACAAAGTAAGGTTATGAATTAACATAACATTTGTTGGCTTTGTATGATCTTTTGGTTTCTTCTTTAAAACACTGTTCGTTCTCACTTTGACTTTGGGGTGGTATGAAATATGGGTACTTTTCTCCTGTTGATAAAACAACGTCACAAGATCACCAATTTTCGTATGCTTATGCACATTTTTCATTAAAATAAAAACTGGATTATTACGTTTTTACCAATAACTGAAACGTCTCTTAGGATAACCAAAGTTATCGCTGGATCATTAAGTTATAGTGACCATAGGTATGAAACGAATCTAAATGGCATAGCGTAGGACGCTTTCCGGACCGATGCGCCGACAACTTGCGAAAGGTCACCGAAACGAGCGAAGAAGTCGTAAATGTTGGCTATACTATTTTAAACTATATAATTTTTTAAAGGTTCTTATATATAAGGGAATTCAAAGATCAATCTAAGGTAATCGCAGATAATGACTTTTATCCAGAAGTGCTGGAAATTGGCTACTTTGGTACTGTTTGATTTCATGTATGCCATGGGACAGTTAGTCGGTCTAAGAAGTTTTTTCGAATTTCTAACATTTTTACAAATTGGACGCTATCGCCAGATTTAGCCTATATATTCTCATTATTGTTGAGCTGGTCCAGGAGGCATCAGACAGTGTTGTGGACGTTATCATTGAAGAGTTAGTGGTGGAGGCTGGATGAGAAAAGCGAAGGACCGGGGTATCTGGTGCAAAATGGGGGAGACCTATGTTCAGCAGTGGACTGCAATAGGTTGAATAGGATAGTCATGGGACTATCAAAACAATAATAATGATGAATATATAAAAAGAAAGAAAGACAAAAAGTTCATTGGCTTAAGCAACACATACAAAATCAACAAACAACTAGAAGTTAAAAAAAATGAATTTTTGATACAAGAAGAGAAAAAAAAAAAACGATAAAACAATTATATAACACAAGGAAAAAAAACAGGTATATTTATAATTAATCTAAGAACTTACGAGCTAGTGTTGTTAGCCAAATAGGTCCCACCTTAGCATAAGCTTAGACGGCATAGTATCCGTCGAAGCGCTAGTTTTACGGAAATATATTCTTAATGGGAATACTACAGAGGCCGAGAGATCGCTAAAATCCTGTAAAATTTGATAAAGATCTATAGTAAAAAAAAACATTATATTATATTTATGTATTTGTTATGATGCTTTTATAAGCCTGTTACACATTTAACTTTATCATTTTAGTACATTTATTTCCTGTTTTTTAGCCTAATAAAATTTTATTTTCCTCGAAAAATATAAACAGCTTTGGGTTTACGTTTTTCGAGAAAAACAAAATGCGTTATCCCCCCTCATTTAGAGGTAAAAGAAAAATGTCGCCATAGGGATAATCTGGCTGAGATAATTTCCACTGAAGTGGTCCGATGTCTTCGCTTAAGGACGGCGAGCGACGCCGCGGGGCGCGCGAACTGATGGGGACTTAGCAGGAATCTCTTAATTTATAGCCTCGCACTTTTTCTGTGGTACAATTTATTAGCAGTTTTCTTACTCCTGAAATTGTATCTATGGTATTACCTTTTCGAAAGGTTAAAAAACCTTCTTGGGTCTTAGTCGATTGGCTCACCTGAATAGACCCACTAGATGGCTCATATTTATAAATATGCTGGAATCTCGCAGTTTTACCTACAGAGAAAACTGGAACGGGTCCAGTGGGAAAATTTGGATAAAATAATGAAAACTTATGTAGATCGCAAGAATGTTGTGGTATTGAATATACGGGATTATTTTCTTGGTATATTTTTTTCATATAATTGCTAAATAATTTAAAGCATTCACAAATTAATATTTAATAATAACACGTAATAATACGTAACTATAATAATCCTTTATATTTCCGATAACAAAGGCTATGATTAACTAGTTTTCATAGTCAATGTTTGTGTGTCATATTTATTATTATTAGAATAAAACATTTTTGTTCCGTCTGGGCTTACCGTCGTCCTTTAATACAGTAATACAATTATATTACTTCGCCGCTTCTGGCACAAAATTTCTGACATCATTAGTGCATGCATAGAGATAATAAGTAGTAGAGTGACATAATCGCAAATAATAAGTAGGTACGAAAATGAGTGACTAATCGCAAAAATAAATAGTTTACTCTTTTGTAAAATAATGCTGTTGATGACAACAGATTCCTATGTTTTCTAAACTGTAGAGGGAAATGGGCGAATAATGGGAATCATTTAAATATTGGCACGCCACTGGTATCATTATACTGTTTTAAAAGATGGTAACCCCTCCTGGGGGGTAA
>PQWD01008306.1:0-62850 GCA_019425675.1 Leucinodes orbonalis | reverse complement strand
CCACTGCCCTGCAGTTCGGACGATGAAAGAACCGAACTTTGGTGCGAATGGGTGGTATACGACAACGAAAGGGTGAATCCCCATTGGCCGTTCCCTAAAAAGTCCGATATCCAGTACATCAATCATTCAAAAAATGAAAGGAATGGGGATTGGGAGGCGATGGGTCCACTTCTGCAGAAGGTAACCGTCCACACCATTGAGCCACCGACGCTCTCACCGATCTGTACACTATGAAACAAAAAAGCCTATGTCCAAAAGATAGCAAACAGGTTGAAGAGACAGAGGTTAGCAGAAGCTGGAACCCAACACCTTTTCCCCAATCCTTATCAACTTTCACTTTCAATGTAGAAAACTTTGCACTTTCAAGTGATTCACCCTTTAAGATAAGACTTGGTCACGTCATCGTCACCTACAATGTTATGCAAATGATAACACAACCTCCGAGGTCACCGCAGTGCGTTAAACCTTTGATAAAGTTCTTCCTTATCGGTTAGTGTAACCTCGGATTTGAAGTTTGAGATCACTCGTACGTGACGTAAAAGATACTGAAACTATTCGGGAATGATCAACTGAATAATTACTTATTTAAATTACATTTCTCGTAGGTAAGGTAAAGTAATTACATTTCCCATAAGGTTAAACTAATATCTTACAAACAAACATTGAAATTTTCCGAATAAATAATGTAAGAAGAACCTTTAGTACTACAAAGATTTAATTAAGCAAAGAAATAAAGATAATATTTCACTAAGTCCAGACTAGAGTCGGTCGGTGGCTAAGAGCGTCGGTGGCTCAGTGGTGTGGACTGTCGCCTTCCTACCGGAGGGCTGGGTTCAAATCCCGACACGTACCAATGATTTTCAAATTTTCGAAAAATATATGTACGTTATCCGACGCTCTTACGGTGAAGGAAAACATCGTGAGGAAACCTTCATGCACGCCTGCGAAGAGATTCGAAGGTTGTGTGTGAAGTCGTCCAATCCGCACTGGGCCCGCGTGGACGACTAAGGCCTAATCACCGTATACGGGTAGGCTCGTGCCCCTCGGTGGGGACGTTTAATGAGCTGATGATGAAGTCCGAGATTAACTTTCATAAGAGTCAAATATTGCGTGACATCGAGTTATCATATTGATAATCTACACGCATTGTTTTCAAGATAGCTAATTATAATACCCAGGTTAAAAAGGTATAATGATAAGTCTTCTGTGCTATCTTAGAATGGTGCCAAATATAGGGTTCACATTTTTCGTTACGGCCCCTCCCCATGCTGTGTGGGAAGGCATATGCCTGCAGTGGAAACGTATTGGTTGTTTAATTTTTTTTTAATTTTTCTCTCACGGCAAATACAACTAAAATTATTTTATTCAATGACAACATTTTCATTTAATATGAATTTTCATATAATAAGCAAACGGAATTTGACTTCGTCTTTGTGGGTTTTTTTTTACCTATTCACTTTAAAAGGTTGCTTTTCTCCCCAAACATAGGTATACTAGGTTACCTAGTTCTCCCTTCAACGCCCTAACCCGAAGTACGAGTCCCGACCGATATATTTACATTGAATATGTAGCACCCGGGTAAAAATATATGAAATAATTAACAGTATTAATGTCTCCTTTGTCTTTTGGTTAATAATGTTCACATGACCAATTCTTTTATTTAAATTTAAAATACATAAACACATTCTTTCCGTAAACACAAACATTGCCCTTTGCGAGTGAGTTATATTTTCCTGTAACACAGGAAGAGAATTCAACAAAGCGTTGGACAATGTATACGTTCGCGTTCATATTACAGCTACTGACTCAGATCATCTAAATATACTTTTCTCTCCACTTGACTAACCACAAGAGTACTAACATGCAACCGCAAAACATAAATCTATTGGTCAAGGCCTTTTGGAGAGTGGGTGTGCCTCAAGGTTGAATCATAGTACCAAATTATAATTATGCTTTAATTTATTCTATTAGGTTACTTTCACCATCTGTTTATGGCTAGCTGAGCCTACTTATAGAGATTCGATCCAAACACAGTTGTCACCGGGTCGCGTCTTTTTTATGTTACAAAGTGACGGTTAGGACGCTCACCTGGTAAGTGATACGCCTGACCATGACGGAGCGGTATTGATTGAGATTAACTACTGATAAACAGTGATTATCAATGCCGCACTAGTTGTTATCAAACACTACGATCGACACCCGAGACAGCAGATGTTAGTAATTTTACTGGCTACATTACCCTTATCGAGAAACACAAAAGTGCAAAACACTTCACAATATCAGCCTGATATACCTACCACATTAAATACTACTTCAAATAGACTTTTGGGGCTCCACCCTCAAAGAAAATCAAAACCATAATAATCATTGGCTTACTTCAACATCAATCATGGGCAGATGGTGTCACTTAGGTGAGCAACTTTAACTGCCAGCAAAATCATTAATTTCATGACATTAAAACGGGCAGGTGATATTGGTTCAGTATCGCCATTGACATCGGATATTTGCAATCATATGTGAATTTTAATCATATTCTATTCATAAGTCATTTATTTATCGCATTAGTGTAATAATGATCTGGTAATCTGGTAGTGTCAGTGGCTCAATGTGTGGACTGTTGCCTTCCGAGCGGACGGCGCAGGTTCAAATCCTGCCACGTACCAATGCGTTTTTGAATTTTCGAAATTCTATTTACGTTTTCAGACGCTCTTACTGTGAAGGAAAACATCGTGAGGAAACCTGCGCACGCCTGCGAAGAGATTCAAAGGTTGTGCGTGAAGTCGGGCAATCCGCACTGAACACAAATATTTGTATCGCCCGGTTCGATCCCGGATCCCTTGGCGTAGTAGCTGACGCCTCAATCATTACTCCACACGCGTCGCGTCAAATTATTATATATACTTTTCTGCAGGTTAGGATTGTTTAAAGTGTACGCACAAATAAAGTAATATATAATACTGTAGGTTTTTAAGTAAGCATAATTATTCAATCGCAAAAGTTTGTTATTGAAATTAAGTTACTCAAAAAACACTTTATTGTTTTCAAATCACATCTGTGACGACATCTCTAAAAAACTCTCTCATTTCGTATTTCTAGGTACGTCACAGTTCAATGATTCCAAAATTACAAACTCTTTAATAGTATAGAAAATCACCCCAACTGCACATCACCACGTACCTGAATCATCAGTATCGACGATCAACGCTTTCGTCCCGCTCATTATCACAATCGAGTGCACAATCCAAAACAAAACACCGCGGCGATGTGCGTAAAACGGAACGCCAAAGTCTGTTTGCACGTCTAAAACTGCGTCTCACTTTCAACTGAGTTTTTTCTTCAAATCCAGTGTTTATTGACGCACAACGTATCGCAAATATAATAACGAAAATTCACAATAATACTAAAACTGCGTCTCACTTTGATCAGAAGAAAACTTTTAGTTTGTCCTGCAAATCTAAAAATTACTGGCGCACAACGTGTTGAAAATATAAAAAAATATAATACACAATTATATTGCTTCACAATCACTGTTAAATTCAATAATATTCAAGATCACTTGAAGCTTTAACAAAATTTGAAACAAAATATATTTTCAATAAATTTTCAAGTCCACGTATCCTCTCCTACACAATTGCGTACAAAGGAGCGTGACTAGGACAAAAGGGGTTCGCAGATTGCGCGCACGTCCACCAGCGGCGAACGTTGGCGCAAGACTGACCGGTTTGGTTGGAAACATTAAATTTAGAACGAATGTAAACAGAGTTTGCGTGGGCGGGTGTGCGTCTCGTCTGATACCGTGCGTACAGTTTGCCGCGTAATTTAACTACCCGATCACCATCGCCATCAAATTCAAAAAGTGTTTATTCAGTTTGTTTTGGTCACAACACTTATGAATGTCAAATGAACTTAGACAAACAATAAACTAGACGCACAATCTCACTCAAAAAGTGTCCACGGCAAGAGCCTGCTAATCGCGGCAGATGGGCAGAATTTTCATTCATAATCACGTCGCTCGTGCTTTTGATTTTGTACCCTTTTAATGACACGTTAGGGTTAAAATTTAAATGAATAATTTTATGTCATAAATATAACAATAAGTCAACGTATAATGTCAAACAGCTCGGACATTTTTTGGTTGATTTTTTATGTTATTCATAATTGTACAGGACGGTCAGTACACTCACTTGATGGTAGGTGATACGCCTGACCATGACAGAGCGGCATTGAAGGAGACCAATTGACAGACAGTTATTATCCTGCACCAATGCCGCACTGCGCCCGTCACCCGGACAACAGATGATAGGTCCTTTAACACGGTAATGTTACAAGCTACAGTGCCCTCATCCCGAAACACAAGAGTTATCAATATGTGACCGACTGTACCGCGTCTACGACCCATTGAGTGGGTATCGTTTACGAGCTATGGCGTAGTAAAAGTAGTTTTCTCCTTATTCGACGCCCAATGGCGTATGTCATAATGAAAAATATCGGTAAATATATGATCATAATCATCAACTCATTAAATGTCCCCTAACCAAGGCGCACGAGCCTACCCATGTACCTATAGGCCTTACTCTTCCACGCGGGCCCAACTTTGTATTTCTTCGAAGGCGTGAGCCAGATTCCTTACGATGTTTTCCTTCACCGAGCGTCGGCTAAACATTCATACAATTTCCAAAATTCTTAAACACATTGGTACGTGCCGGGATATGATACTGCACCATCCAGATCAGAAAGCAACAGTAACACCAATGAGCCATAGCACGAGCAATATAAATATCATAGTAGGCACAAGTGTTCGTTGATAACTCGATTTCAAGGCATAAAACACTAGCTTCCGCCCTACTACTTGTATCCGCGTGGAAGCAAGTTACTTTGGCTAATACTAACCTAACCCGCAACTTCTTTATAAAGTTGACTTAAAACTGCAATATCTCTTAATATACTCATTTCAACGAACGCTGTAAAGGGCACTTTTTTTTCAAATTAACTTGTGAGATACATTATTTAGTAAGAAAGAAAGAAAACATTTTTATTTGGTACACATCCAAAACATTATAAAAGTATCAAAAAGTTTGAATAGTGCTTATCACAGATTTCCCAATACAGGAGATGGGGCAAGCCGCGTTTAAAGTGCGACAAATGTAAGCTCAACGAGCATACACTGGCTGCCAGTTTACGCTCTGTGAGACGAGTCAAGGTGCATGCATATTAGAAGAAATTACCGTTTTTTTCAAAATGCCATCCTGTGCAATTGTAACATGCCATCATCGCAATGAATCAGTAAATTTACCAAGAAATATAATAACTTTTCACAGGTAATAACCGAAAAGAAATTGCGACACTGGGACTGCCTATACTTGGCGGCTTGTCCAGTCTAATTGTATATTCGGATGTCTGTGGTGCTTATAGTTTCGGAGAAAACAGGGTGCGACATACGGACGGCCGGAAAGACAGACAGACTTGACGAATCTAAAAGGGTTTTTGCCATTTGGCTACCCTAAAAACCACGGTGTGAAACATTCTGCCTTGCTTCTATTGTTCTTCTCGTGATGATATATATACGCTATCACTGAAATATTTTTTCAGCTCCTGTAAATTCTGAGATTAGAACGTGCCAGTAATCATACTTACTCTTAATATATATAATATCAGTATAGATTAATCGATAACAATTTCAGATAGACAATGAACTAACTAGAAGAAACTAACACAATCGAATGATTATTTTATTTATTGCATTACATTATTCGGTAACTAAAATATATTACAAAATAAACACTTAAATATATAATTAAACTAAAAAATAATTAAAAGAATCCTTTCGGCAAAGTTCCGAAAATACTGGCAGCGTTACCCCTTTGGATTGCCAGACCGATTCTTTGTCCAAGGTAGCTGCCAGATCTTCGGTCACCTGTGACGTCGACTAACCACAATCTCACTCAAAGTGTCCACGGCAAAATTCTGCCCGTCGCATCAGTTAGGCAGATTTCCATTAATAATCACGTCGCTCGCTACATGTCATAGTGACATAGTAGTGTGCTCGTGCTTTTTATACCCTTTTAATGACGCGATAAGGTCAAAATTTCAATGAATAATTGTATGTTATAAATATAACAATAAGTCAACGTATGTGTCAAGCGGCTCGGACATTTGTAGATTGATGTTTCTTCGTGTTTGTGCAGTTTATTGTTTATCTAATGTCACATATCAGTTTCCTTGTATCCCCAATAGGCCACACGAACAATGTAACATGAACATCGACTTGAAACGTCATTACACTGGAATATACTATGTCAGTCAATGTATGCAAGCAATACACATCTGGCACAATAAGCACTATGACAATGCGTTCCGGATGCACTTTATTACCCGAGGGAGCGTACAAGAGCGTCGGTGGCCCAATGGTGCGGACTGTTGAGGGCTAAGGTTCAAATCCCGCCACGTATGTGTTTTCGAATTTCGAAAAATATATGTACGTTATCCGACGCTCTTACGGTGAAGGAAAACATCGCGAGGAAACCTGCGCGCACGCCTGCGAAGAGATTCGAAGGTTGTGCGTGAAGTCGTCCAACCCGCACTGGGCCCGCGTGGACGACTAAGGCATAGGCCTTAGTAGTAAGTAGGATAATCGGATTGCATATTTACCTAAAATTAACGGGCGCCTTAGTATGGAAAGCACTTCTTTATCGTAAAGATTTCGGGATTTCGGAATTGATGCATTTAATGATCGGAATATAGAATTCAATGTATTTTCATTATGTTTGTAGTGTTTTCTATTACATTATAAATTATAATAAAAATTTACATGCCTTAAACAGGCAGAATATACTATGTAACCAATATCAACTTATGTAACACCTTTACATAACATTTATTCTGTGCAAACAAATATATTCTATAATAATAATAAATATCCGCAGACATTCACACAGCGCCATCCAGCCCCAAGTTAAGCGTGAAGCCTGTATCATGGGTACTAGACAACGCATAAACATACTTATTTTTTTGTAAATAAATACATATTAAACATAGAAAACACCCAGACCATAACAAACAGACATGTTCATGGACACAAATGTTTCTATAGCCTGGGGTTTGAACCCGGCACCCTTGGGTCTCAGCCGTTACACCAAATGGGTCATCAGAATTACTCGTTTGCCTAACTAAATCTGGGCAAATACCTCTAAGTTTATACAACTACAATTAGATGTTACCATTGGGAAATAACCTCGTGCTATGTGCTTAAAGTATATATATTCTGACTAAATACAGTTAGTTTGGTTTGGTTTATTCACAGGGTCGTACGGTTGTTATTTGAGTATTTTTCCAAACTCTAAGTCTAATTTTCTTTTTTTCCAATTTTTACTATTATTTCTTAACATTATTTTTTTCTCACATCACCAGCTTTAACTCTTTCTGCATGCCCCAAAGGCGAACTAGTAGAGAATGCCACTCGGCTAAGTTCGCCTTTGTACTGTTACGAATTGACGTAATTAAAATGTCATTTAAATATGGCGGCTAATATGTGACGTCAGTCCACAGACAGTCCATAGAGTATGACATGCGAATTGTCAAATAGCAAAGAGTCTAGTATGTTCTAGATAATTCGCGAACTATGTAGAATGACGTCGACGCTTTGAGCTCAGCGGCCGGACAGGTATATAAGGCGGACCGACGGGTGCGCCGGGAGTCTTGTGTTCTACTCAAGAGCGAACGAAGAGCGAAATACCTGCGACTACAAGGAAGAAGCGAGTGATACAGCGATATCTAAGGGATCGTCGAGTGTGATATAACAGTGTGAAGAGTTAACGTGTGATTATTACGTGTGTGTGCGGAAAGTGTTGTGTTCTAGTGTGCAGTGTTAATTACGGATTTTAGTGCGTGCGTCAATTGTATAATTAGTACGAGTGTAAGTAGTGTTGTGTGTGATTAATATTGGTTAATTAATAAAGTGTGTTACCGTGTTATTCTTCGTGTTTGGCAATAATTTATCCGGAACCCCCAGCTCGTAACAGTACTTTAGCCATATTGTTTAACAACGTTTTACTTTGTTCATGGAAAAGTCTAAAGTGCCTATGGATACATGTATCCATGTTCAATTTACGAATATCCAAGTGACTCAACCATGCCAATAGGTGATCATAGGATCGGTGATCAAAAAATAATATCTCGAGCTTCCCCGCTCTTTGGAAGGCCCGTTAGGTCTTTGGTCTCTGGTGGTCATTTATGAAAGTCTGCGACACCCAACAATCCTCACTGTTTGGGCCGTAATCAGCTATGCGGCCCGAAATGACACATTGCAGTGTCCAGGACAAACCGGACGCTCACCTGATGGTAAGTGATACGCCTGACCACGACAGAGCGGCATTGAAGGAGACCAACAACTGATAGACAGTTATTATCCTCAATGCCGCACTGCGCCCGACATCCGAGACAACAGATGTTAGGTCTCTTATACCCGGTACTTACTAGCTACAGTGCCCTCATTTTTTCGCTTTTTAAAAAAATATACTTTAACTTGAATACAAATTTTTCGAGATCTACACATTGATACCCCAGACGTGGGAGTACGATGAAAAAAATGTTGTTTCAGTTTAATGTATGGAAAAACCCCAATAAGTACATATACGTACAAAGTTTAAATAGTGTAGTGCTTTAATTATAGTGTCGGAAAAAAAGGGGTTGTGTTATTTGGACGGACGGACAGACAGACAGACATGACGAATCTATAAGGGTTCCGTTTTTTGCCATTTGGCTACGGAACCCTAAAAAGGGGAAACATGTTACCCCGAATTTAACACGAGCGAAGCCGTGGGCAAAAGCTAGTATTTTATTAGTAACTGTATTCTAGAACAATCAAATCCGAATCAAAACCCTCGGAAAAATCCGATGAAGGTATTTTTAGCGTCCAAACATCGCTACGTGACCGGCTGCGCGTGGTTTTATCATTATCTCGTTCAAATAATTGCCTTATGTGATGTCTCCTCAATTGGTACGATATTTTGAGAGGTCGCACAAACAGACAAGAATATATGTATGAATTATTGAATCATCACATTACTGAGGGGCATGAGCCCTTCCGTATACAGTGCATAGGCCTTAGTCATCCACGCGGGCCTAGTGCGGATTTGACGACTTCACGCACAACGATTGAATCTCTTCGCAAGCGTGCGCAGGTTACGAAGAAATTCAAAGGTTGTGCGTGAAGTCGTCCAACCCGCACTGGGCCCGCGTGGACGACTAAGGCCTAATCACCCTATACGGGTGGGCTCGTGCCCCTCGGTGGGGACGTTTAATGAGCTGATAATGATAAACATATTTTACCGCGGGTAACATCGCGGGAGCTAGTTATATAAATAAAATTAGAGTTTCTGTTTGTAATATCTAAATACCATTTTTTTCTTCATTCATATGAAATACGGTTCAAATGCCAAAATGACAATTTTAATTTTTTTGACTTACTATATGTCTGTCTGTTGTTTCCGATACTCTCTGAAACGGCTGGATGAATTCGGACGGGACTTTTTTTGGCAGGTAGCTGATGTAATAAAGAAGAACAAAGACTACTTTTATTTTAGAAAATACTTTTAAATTATTATTAAAAGTAAGAGGCCGCGTCGCTTGAGCTGCGCGCTTTTGGGTTACGTTTTACTGAGGGAGAATTTAACTATACCGCGAGCAATACCGGCGGGCATAACTAGTCTATTATATATTTACAGCATCTACTTATTGAGATGGAGAGTTGTGTGTCAAAAACCCAGTTGGCAGACGGCCCACTATCTATACACGTGTCTAGTAATGAGTGGGTGTAAACTATACGTACACGATATTTAAAAATATTCATCGACATCATCATCAGCCTATAACGTCCACTGCAGGGCACAGGACTTACCACGCGTCATAGCCATGGGGAGTTTAGGTCGTAACTAGTGTTGCCAGGTTTAAACGCAGTTTTGCAATAATCTATACTAATATATAAAGCTGAAGAGTTTGTTTGTTTGTTTGAACGCGCTAATCTCAGGAACTACTGGTTCGATTTGAAAAATTCTTTCAGTGTTAGATAGCTTATTTATCGAGGAAGGCTAGCTTATTTATCGAGGAAGGCTATAGGCTATATATCATCACGCTACGAGTAATAGAAGCGGAGCAGCAATGAAGAATGTTTCAAAATCGGGGGTATATTTTCATACTTGGAGCTTCCGCTGCGTACGCTGAGTAAACGGTTAAAATTACACAAAAGTCATGTATGAGAGTATTGTTCTCCTTTTAAAGGTCTACAAAAAAGTCTGCGAGAGCATATGTCATCTTTTAAGGTAAGCTCACTATAAATATTTTTGCTAATAAAAATTCTCAAATTGACCCCGAAACCTTTAAAGTTGGAGGGAGGGGAAATCCTATGTATAGTGATAAATGAAAGTACCGTGTTATCCCGAATTTAATGCGAGCGAAGCCGCGGGCAAAAGCTAGTATGAAATAATTCTTACGATTCCAGGACCCAGTCATTATGCCTATTTGAGGTTTCGTACTAACAATATCAACGCAAGTATAACTAAACGAAATCGTAATCCGGTAAAACTAGCATGGAGTACGCTACTAAGTATAATCAGGAACGCTCCGTCATTTAGGTCAATGTGCTTTTGGTTAATCAATCAGTATTGCGTCAAAATGGATGAAGGTCGAACGTGAGAACAATATGTCATTATACTTGGTTTTTAAAATTTATGTTATTAGTGTAGGGGGCGGTCAGGACGCTCACCTGATGGTAAATGATACGCCAGACAGATGACAGAGCGGCATTGAAGGAGGCCAACCACTGATAGACAGTTATTCTCCGTCAATGCCGCACTGCGCCCTACACCCGAGACAACAGATATTAGGTCTCTTATACCCGGTAATGTGACTAGCTACAGTGCCCTCATCCCGACAACACAGAAGTGCATAGCACGGTACGGTGGTACCTACCTAGACGACTCAGTACCGATTCTACTACCTAGTAAGTATAACATAAATCGAATCATGAAGGTACAATTGAGAAGGTTTATGCAATGAGTGTAAGCATCCATGGCTCATTGGTGTGGACTGTTTCCTTCCGACCGGGTGGCCGCAGGTTTAAATCCAGCCACGTACTAATATGTTTTCGAATGCATCCTGGCCTCTTGGTAAATATATGAACGCCTTGTACATTCCTTTCAGGTTTAAGCCAACCTCACCGGCCCGTGGTGAACAGCCTCTTGGTAGTTTATGGACTCCTAGTACACTCTTTTTAGGTTTCAATAAAACTCAGCGTTCCGTGGTGCATCATACCGAACAGCCTCTTTTTTGTAGTCTTGTTAGTTTATGACCTCCTAGTTAACTCCATTCGGGTTAGGCCAGCCTCACCGGTTCGGGGAGCATTCTGTCCTCTTGGTAGATTATGGATTCCTAGTACATTCCTTTCGGATTTAAACCAACCTCACCAGCCCGTGGTTGAATCTGCCGAACACATTCTTGGTAGTTTATGGACTCCTAGTACACTTTTTTCATAACTATTATTATAATATTTTTTACTTCAAGGACCTTACTCAAGGTCTTCTTCAAGTATGTGCGTATTTACAGTCGGACAAAACGCATGTTGTTGTTGTTGCACGCTTTATCTTGAAATGTCAATGACAAACTTTATCTACGCAGAAAGTATTGTCGACAATGTTATATACAAACAACATATAAATCTAATAACATAGTGCTTCCTAACGTTTTGTATCAACAAAGTAAGTACGTAATAGAAAATACTTCGATTCATACATTTTATAAACACACATAATTATAAGTTGATAATTGATGTTTTTTGATAAAGACTTTTAACATCTGTGTCCAAAAGCAAGTCCCCTTATAGATACAAATTTTCAAAAACCTAAAGCCGTTCCGGTTCAAATTATGAAAGTAGACTGAAGTATTGTAACAGCCAGACTATTGCGACCCAATGCGGGGCACAGGCCGTAACGTTGGGAAAGTTTATTCGAGTGTTTTTAGAATTTGGAAAACTTTGTTGTTTGTTTCTATTATTAAGCGGTCCATCGATACCAAAGCAGAAAAAAAAATGTTATCAACCCTATTGCAAAAAGCTACAACGCCATCAAGCCCTCACAATGTAAACAAATCTTAATCATCCAATAAGAACATTCGTCCATCAATAATTATCGCATCACAACACTTTCTCGAAAATTCTCAACCAAAAAAAAATCACAAACAAAGAAAACACAAACACGCCGCAGCATACAAGGCGTGAGTGTACAATTGAGATTTATCTTGGCTAATAATAAACAACGAGTTCAAAGAACGTCCGCACGCCACGAAGGTCAGTCGCGGAATGACGGGAACAAGGTCAGTGTACTGGCATTAAATGCGGAAGTTATGGTGCGTCCATTTTGTGGCGTACCGGAAACGCATGATTTAAATCAGAGGCGTTAGACAATTAACCATCTAATCTTAATTTGGGAGACTGTCTACAAAGTCTCATCATTTTTACTAACGATCAGGACGTATAAGTTATACACCTGTACATGACAGAACAGCGTTTATCATCATCATCTCAACTCATTACACTTCCACACTAAGGGGCACGAGCTTACCCGTAAAGGATGTATAGGCCTTAGTCGTCCATGCTAGCCCAGTGCGAATTGATCGATTTAGCGCACATTTAAATTTAAAAATTTAAATGAAAATGAAAAGTGTTTATTCAGTTTAGGTCCTTAAAGAACACTTATGAATGTCTATCTCTTCGCAGGCGTGCGCAGGTTTCCTCACGATGTTTTCCTTCACCGTAACAGCGTCGGATAACGTACATATATTTACGAAAATTCGAAAACACATTGGTACGGGCGGGATTTGAACCTGGTTTTTTTTTTGTATAAACCGAAGCATTTCATATTTCCATACCTATCACAATGATATTCTGTATATATAAAGGTAGATACGCCACCCGTGGCTCAAAAACGAACCGCCAAAGAGAATACAGTTGTAGACTCTTTGCTTAGGTAAATGTACGCTCATTCGGAATATGTGTATATGTGCTGTCGCTGCATTCGGAACGCTTTTTTCAGTTGTTTTATGAACGTATCAAGAATGAATGACCTATCATACATATTTAGAAACTATTTCAACGTAATTTTTTATAGATCGGTGCAAGGTGCAGACAAGGTCGCCGACCTGCCGGTCACCAGACGTCTGCCGCCCTCCGTCCTCCGTGACCCGACCTTCAAAGGTGACGAGCTACCTTTGTGCTGAACACCGTATGAAATATCTATAGACACCTTTTGTAATATCGCTCAATATTTAACAGATAACACGTTGCAATTGCTTCAACCAAATGGTAGTTATGACCTTACAATAATAAACTAACCGGATGCACAATCTCACTCAAAGTGTCCGCGGCAAAAATCTGCCCATCACATCAGTTGGGCAGAATTTTTATTCATAATCACTGCGCTCGCTTCATGTCATAATGACACAAAAGCACTAGCTTTTGATTCTGTACTCTTTCTATGACGCGTTAAGGTCAAAATTTAAATGAATGATTTTACGTTCTTAATATTAAAATCACTATACGTATACATGTCATGGAGCTCGGACATTTTTTTGGTAGACGTTTCTTCGTGATTGTGCATGTTTAAAATTGATCTAAGGTTATGACATTATGTGCACAGGACGGTCAGTTTGTTGGTAAGTGATACGCCTGACCATGACTGATGCATTGTTGTTAAAGGAAATTTGTAATAGTAATCAGTATTTTCCGTCAACACTACCCTGCGCCCGTCACCCAAACATGACATATCGTTGCGACTACCATGACTATTTTATGGAACCTAAAACAATTCGATAGACTTTACCGTTTGCGTGCACCAGAGGTGAGGATTACAGCTTGACGTTCAAGCCATAATCCTCACCAACCTATAGCTTAACTCCGAAACTAAAGTGGTACTATATTTTTACTCGTGCGACTATTTCAGGGACTATTTTTTGGCGTTGTTAAAATTCGTTTTCATTGAGATTTTAAACACTTGGTGGTAGACTCGATACTGAGTCGTCTAGGTGGGTACCACCGCAGTGCCAGTCTCCTTCAATGCCGCTCTGTCATGGTAAGGCGTATCACTTACCATCAGGTGAGCGTCCTGAATCCAGACCGCCCTGTTCACTTCGTAACATATATAACAAGGATTACTGTTTGTAGCACACCTGCGAAGTGATTCACAGGTTGTGCGTGAAGTCGGCTAATCCGCACTGAGCCCGCGTGGACAACTATGGCCTATAAACCCGCATACGGATAGACTCGTGATTCTGGCATGGCATGACATGGTCATTGAACATGACTTCTGTTATATACGTTATCAGCACAAATTCAGTCGGCATGTATTGAGTTCACTCCGATAAGAGGGGTACGTGTAGACGCATTAGGCTTTATCACTGTTATCAATGTTACGCGTTGACTTCATACAATGTTAAGCTTAGAGTATAGTTTTGTTTTATAGTAGCATATATATAATTTGCATTTATTACGTACACTTATCTATGTGCCCCAATTCCTATGTATTTGATTTCTCCATCCTAAGGTTGCCTGGAAGAAATTGCCATGTGCAATAAGGCCGCCCATTGTACTCTCTTTTTCTTTTCTTTTTGTTTTTTTTTTGTGTATTTCAGTGTACAATAAAGAATTAAGTAAATAAATATCTACTATATAAAAATAAGTCGGGTTTTCCTTCCTGACGCTACAACTCCAGAACGCACGAACCGATTTCCACGGTTTTGCATTCGTTGGAAAGGTCTCGGGCTCCGTGAGGTTTATAGCAAATACAATTCAGGAAAAATTTCAACAGAAAAGCGGGAAAATCTTTTTTCACACACAGCGCCATCTCTGATACATAGCATGTACTACAAACCAATATTTTAAGTAGATGGCATCTCTTGATCACCAAACGAAATGTTACATAAAACGAAGCCATCTGCTGGCGAGACGGAGTTCGCTGGGTTTGCTAGTCTATGTATATATATTGGCCTTTTGATATAAATATACGCTTATAAACACACGCGCAATGGAGCGAGCTATGCTTGGAGCCTCTCTTAGGGATAAGATCAGAAATGATTTAATCCGCAAGAGAACTAAAGTAACCGACATAGCCCGCCGGATCAGCAAGTTGAAGTGGCAGTGGGCTGGCCACGTATGTCGCAGGACCGATGGTCGTTGGAGCAGACGAGTTCTGGAGTGGAGACCGCGTCTTGGCAAGCGTAGCGTGGGACAACCTCCGGCCCGATGTACCGACGACTTGCGAAAGGTCGCTCTGGTGGAGGCTGGATGAGGAAAACGGAGGACCGGGATATCTAGCAAAATTGGGGAGACCTATGTCCAGCAGTGGACTGCGATAGGTTGAAGAGAGATACACACAGCGCCATTTAGTCTCAATTTATATTGTAGTATGGCCACTTGAGCGTCGGTGTGCATATGGTGTAGCCTGCTTATCTTCCGATCTGTGCGGCGGTAGTTCTTGTCTATTTTTGTCCATATCATCATCATCATCATGTTGACGACCCATTTGGTGTTGCGGTTCAGAGATCGGCTGCAACACCAAGGGTTCCGGGTTCCCCGGGCAGTACAAACATTTGTGTGCATGAATATGTCTGTTTGTAATGGTCTGGGTGTTTTCTATGTATAATATGTATGTATTTACAAAATAAAAATGTATATAAGTATATTTATCCGTTGTTTAGTACCCATAATACAGGCTTCACTTAACTTGGGGCTAGATGGCGCTGTGTGAATGTCAGTGGATATTTATTTATTTATTATTTTGTCCATAGTGAAATAAATGGAACAACAAATTAAATACAATTTCGGGGATACTGGGACTAGACCGTGTCTATTCTCATGACATTAGTCAATACTTCATAATTCTATTGTTTCACTATCATTAAAATATACATCTCACGCAGAAGGCCGCCATTTGTCGTCTTCTTTCGTGAATCGCAGTATATATTAGCTACATTTTTTTACAGACATTTATTTTTTACCGGGTGGTAATCGATACTGAGACGTATATGTAGGTACCACCGCAGTGCCAGATATCGTCCCGGGAAATACCAGTTTTGCACTTGTGTGTTGTCGGGCTGAGGGCACTGTAGCTAGTCACATTACCGGGTATAACAGACCTAACATCTGTTGTCTCGGGTGTCGGGCGCAGTGCGGCATTGGTGGAGGATAATAACTGTCTATCGGTTGTTGGTCTCCAACAATGGCGCTCTGTCATGGTCAGGCGTATCACTTACTATCAGGTGAGCGTTCTGACTGACCTGTGCACTTATTATATAAAAAATAAAAAAACACATGCAATTTTTGAGAGTTTCTTTAAGAAAATTATTCACTTTTTTACAATCTCCTACCCAGTTTATTCACATTAAAATCGCCACGTGTTCTTAAAAAACACATGTTGACATTAACGTATTCCTACGTAAGGAAGTACGCAGTACACTTTATCGCTACGTCTTTATTACAAATACGTAATTCTGACGTCTTCGATAGGTACTGTCGGGCACATATTAATAAAAAACAAAATTACAATATCACATGAAAACAAATAATTCTCAATATGAGTTAGTGTACGATGCTCGTATAAATAAATAAATAAATATAAATATCCACTGACATTCACACAGCGCCATCTAGCCCCAAGTTAAGCGTTAAGCCTGTATTATGGGTACTAAACAACGGATAAACATACATATATACTTTTTTTTTTGTAAATACATACATATTATACATAGAAAACACCCAGACCATTACAAACAGACATGTTCATGCACACAAATGTTTGTACTGCCCGGGGATCGAACCCGGAACCCTTGGTGTTGCGGCCGACCTCTCAACCGCAACACCAAATGGGTCGTCAAATCGTCGTATAGTTGCTTACGTTCACCGTACAGTAAGTTGTTCGTTATGTTGCTGAAGATAGGCACGTCGGTGATAGTGCCTTGTAGTGGTTCAGGTGAAGTTGATTGAAGAATAGAGTTACTTTACGAAACGAAGTTATTTACGTTAAAGTTACAAGTTAGTTAAAACTATAGTTACACGTTAGTTACAGGTTAAATGGGTCTTGTCCCGATATAGATAGTATAGTTATAGATATAAGTTGATAGTAATTGATAGTAGTTAGTGGGCAAAGTTTATATACTCGTATATTGAAGTAAATGCTGATGCGCTCGTGACCTAATTAAGTTGATACACGCTTACAGTTAGGAAAATGTGCGGTGTTGACCGTACAGTTAGGTACTCTACTAGGTAGACTCTATACTGAGTCGTCTAGGTAGGCACCACCGCAGTGACAGATATCGTACCCGTGAAACTGGAGTGCTATGCACTTTTATGTTTCGGATGAGGGCTTTGTAGCTCACATTACCGGGTATAAGATACCTGACATTTGTTGCCTTGGGTGTCGGGCGTGGTGTGGCATTGATGGAAAATCGTAACTGTCAATCAGTTGTTGATCTCCTTCAATGCCGCACTGCGCCCGTCACACGAGACAACAGATGTTAGTTCTCTTATACCCGGTAATTTCACTAGCTACAGTGCCCCAATCCCGAAACACACAGTGCAAAACACTTTCATTTCACGGGACGATCTGGCACTGCGGTGGTACCTTCCTAGACGACTCAGTAAACGATTTATTCGAATAAACATATTTCGAGTTTCAGAGATAAAAAAATCAGACGCTGCCTCGTGGCATTAAACGCTCGAGGGATCTACATCCGACTGTACCTTCAAACCGCTACGCACATATAAATCGATTAAAACATATTTAGACCGCCAAATCCCGACTTCCTATCTGACGTACGATGGTGTTTAAGCTCACTTTCAAAATAACTTTATCTAAATATAGTGTCGTATGATACTCTTGATTACAATGGCACGTGGACACTTTTGTTTTTACTCGAGGTATAAGGTCGCCATGTGTTTTCGAATTTTCTAAATTATATGTACGTTATCCGACGCTCTTACGGTGAAGGAAAACATCGTGAGGAAACCTTCATGCACGCCTGCGAAGAGATTCAAATGTATATACAAAAAAATATATAAGTATGTTTATCAGTTGTTTAGTACCCGTAATATAAGCTTCACGCTTAACTTGAGCTAGATGGCGCTGTGTGAATGTCAGTGGATATTTATTTATTAATTATTTTAGGAAATTTGTTTGGGCTGTCAAAATTTTTTTCATTGAGATTTCAACGTACTTACTCGCTTCAACCTATCGCAGTCCACTGCTGGACATAGGTCTCCCCTATTGCGCCAGATATCCCGGTCCTCCGCATTGCCTACATACTTATTACGCACGTATTCTTTTGATCCGTCCAAATCGTATTAACTTTATTAGTACGAAGTATAGGTACCCACGTCAGTGGGTTGAGAGCCATCTGCGCTCGCCGCATGTCCGGTGAGGCTGTGAAGGTCACGCGCAGCCAACAGCAGTGTTGCCACTTTAGCATTTTTGTGGCTAGATCTAGCACTTTTTAGTACTCCTTTTTTAACGATAATTCTCGAAAAGACCCCCCTCTAATTTCTACACTATGGGGTTGATAAAATCGATCATTTCTAAAATATATGATGTACATGACCATAAAATCTAAGAACAAAATTTAGTTTCAACGATTTCTGGTGTGTAGTTCTTTTTTATACGTCATAAACAGGAACCACTATTTTTTCATATTAAAGCTTCAGTAGGTGCCTAAGTAAATAAAAATTATTATTTAATGTTACTTGCTGTTGCGGAACCGTCCACGTGCGAGTCCGACTCGCACTTGGCCAATTATTTGCTATTTCATCTGTCATGAAGACGTTTGTTTTAGACGCTCTAAAAAAACGGCTTCATGACATGATTGTTTCGGCATTTTTAGAAAATAAATTCTTTCGAAACTCAATCCAGAGCCCTATCTAACCCTTTTTAATTTCTCAAAAAGCCCCATTTCTAAATCTAAGGTGGCAACACTGGCCAACAGCTAATAGTTATTCCGAAAAACACCCACTTCATCATAGGCACTTCCGGAATAAATAAAACGTAACGACCGCAGTAACAAATTCCATAACAATGTTGACGCTCAAAACAAAAAACAACTGGAGCACTTCCAATATCATCAATAAATATAAATATGTCATCGTCCATCAGCTATGCCAAGGTGAACAATTAGCAAATACTGCGTCACAAATTAATTAGGTCGATTTTTGTATTGTTAACGAATGAGACGCCATTTTAAAATACCTAGCCAAGTAAACATCATGTACAAATTGAAACAATAAACTTTTTCAGTAAGACTGTGCATCTAGCACAATTTTACTCAAAAAGTGGCCACGGCAAAAGTCCGCCCATCGCGTCGGTTGGGCAGAATTTTCATTCATAATCACGTCGCTCGCTACATTTCATATTGACATACTAGTGTGCTCGTGCTTTTGATTTTATACTCTTTCTCAGGCGTGTTAAGGTCAACATTTAAACGAATAGGATCATTTTACGTTCTTAAATATAACAATGAGTATACGTATACGTCATGGGGCGGCCTACGGCTACGCTTGCCGAGACGCGGTCTCCACTCCAGCACTCGTCTGCTCCAACGAGCATCGGTTCTGCGACATACGTGACCAGCCCACTGCCACTTCAACCTGCTGATCCGGCGGGCTATGTCGGTAACTTCAGTTCTCTTACGGATTAAATAATTTCTGAGATCCCCAAGAGAGGCCCCGAGCATAGCTCGCTCAAAGTGCGTTGAGTGACTTTGAACTTGTGAACCAATCCGCAGTCAGTCAGTCTTTAATAAATAAATATCCACTGACATTCACACAGCGCTATCTAGCCCCAAGTTAAGTGTGAAGCCTGTTTTATGGGTACTAAACAACGGATAAATATACTTATATACATTTCTTTTTGTAAATACATACATATTATAGGTACATAGAAAACACCCAGACCATTACAAACAGACATGTTCATGCACACAAATGTTTGTACTGCCCGGGGATCGAATCCGGAACCCATGGTGTTGCAGTCGACCTCTCAACCGCGACACCAAATGGGTTTTGACGACCCATTTGGTGTCGTGTGTGGTTGTGCACACAACTCACAAATAACATCGTTTCTTATTTCATACATATAACGAGACCCAACAGGCATCACAAATCACGATTGTCTGCACAAAATGCATTAAGGTTTAATCCAATTGTCGCATCTCAAATAGCAGCCAATTCAACCAAATTGAATAACAACCATGATCCAAATATAAAGACACTAGGGTCATCAAAACACTAGATCTTATAGGTTTTTGAAAAACCTGCGCAACTGGTATGTGTACTGGGTTTAGAATGCTTTAAAATGCTAAAATACTGCATTTAAACTGAATCAAAATTCTGTAATTAAATCTGAATTTAAAGATATTTTTTTTATAAATAACATTATTCTTTTCACGTCGACGATTCCGCAATGCCCAAATTAGGGTTTCTCATTTCTCGACCTTTTTTATTTCTCGGAGCACGAGAATTCTCGACCACTATTTCCCGGGAATTCTCGGGTTGTCGAGAAATATTGAAAAGCTCAAAACATATTTGATTTAACAATAAAACTATACTTTTTATGCAATATTCAACATTTATCAATGACCAACGTTTATTTTTAGTTTCATGTGAGTTTAATTTAACTATAGAAAACTTTAATTAAGCGAAAAAACTCTAGCGAGATCTTCTTATCATTATTTCTAGTTTCTACAAACAAATATACTAAATAGTCTTTTTCTTTGAAAAAAAAAAAATAAAATATCTTCTAAAAACAATGTCATCATGTCACCACAATGAAACTTAGTACCTTACATACTAAATAATTTATTTTAGTCTCAGTCTGTACTACAAACTTTTCAATTACGTAGCATAAAACGACAGTTTAATTCCTTATAAAAAATAACAATCAGACTAGCTTAATAATTACGAGTAACAGTAAGGTACATGTTCCTTAGTTTAGTCTTTGTATCAACTTTTCAATATTTGTTATAAGTAAATGGAGTCTTTTCTTTACGTAAGTAAACATAAAATCTAATAAATCATTAAAAATCTTAAGACCAATTACAATCACAATTTAAAGCGGAAACTGCTTCAAAAGCTAACCCACGATGTCACGTTATCATTAAGAAAATAAGCCTTTAAAAATACAAGGGCATTTATAGCATCATCTGACAATCGGTTTCGTATTTTTGTCACAAAGTTTCCAGACAAGGAGAAAACACGTTCGTTTTCTATTATGTACTCTAGTATAACGTATTAGAAACGTTTTTCAGAAACGTAATTAGCTGGGTCTTCCTGAGAGGAACTCAAATCTTAATAATTACAACGACCGTGTGAAATATCAAATTTCGGTGCCCTCCTCTAATAGGACAAATTATTTCATTTAATTTCGCACGACGCGTGGCAGAGCCGCAACGAGAACGCAAGCGCGTTATCAAGTTTTTAATTTTTGACTGAATTTCTCGATTTCTCGATTTCTCGACCACTTTTTTCTCGTCTCGAGTAAGGCAAAATTTCCCGGGAATTCTCGGTTCGAGAATTCTGAAGAGAAACCCTAGCCCAAATACAAAAGTCTTTGAGCAACGCGTCCTACCCGTACTAACATACGCAGCTGAGACATGGACACTGACTGCGGGATTGGTTCACACGTTCAAAGTTACTCAACGCGCAATGGAGCGAGCTATGCTCGGGGTCTCACTTAGGGATAAGATCAGAAATGATTTAATCCGTAAGAGAACTAAAGTTACCGACATAGCCCGCCGGCTCAGTAAGTTGAAGTGCAGTGGGCTGGTCACGTATGTCGCAGGACCGATGGCCGTTGAAGCAGACGTGTTCTGGAGTGGAGACCGCGTCTTGGCAAGCGTAGCGTAGGACGCCCTCCGGCCCGATGGACCGACGGCTTGCGGGCGGAGGCTGGATGAGAAAAGCGGAGGACCGGGATATCTTGCGCAAAATGGAGGAGACCTATGTCCAGCAGTGGACTGCGATAGGTTGAATAGAATGGCATTATTCTGTTTGCTATATATTAATTTCTTTTAATTCGATCTTAAGTTGTTTATTATCTTTAAAGCGTCATTAAAAGGGTAAAATCAAAAACACAAGCACACTACTGTCATTATGACATGTAGCGAGTGACGTGATCATGAATGAAAATTCCAACTGACATGATGAGCAGAATTTTACCGCGGACACTTTTTGAGTGACATTATGCATCTACTTTATTCATCATAGCTCATTAAACGTCTCCCCTCCGCTCCGAGCCTACCCGTATAGGGTGATTAGGCCTTTGACGTCCACGCGGGCCCAGTGCGGGTTGGACGACTTCGTGCATAGGTTTCCTCATGATGCTTTCCTTCACCGTAAGAGCGTCGAATAAAGTACATATAATTTCGAAAATTCGAAAGCACGCACCAATGTGTCGGGATTTGAACCTCAGCCCTCTCGGTAGGAGGGCAACAGTCTATCCGAATATACAATTAGACTGGACAAGCCGCCAAGTTTATAGGCAGTCCCAGTGTCGCAATTTCTTTTCGGTTCTTACCTGTGAAAAGTTATTCTATTTCTTGGTAAATTTACTGATTCATTGCGATGATGGCATGTTACAATTGCACAGAATGGCATTTTGGAAAAAAAACGGTAATTTTTTCTAGTCTTGACTCGTCTCACAGAGCGTAAACTGGCAGCCAGTGTATGCTCGTTGAGCTTACATTTGTCGCACTTTAAACGCGGCTTGCCCCATCTCCTGTATTGGGAAATCTGTGGTCTACACCATTGAGCCACCGACGCTCTTAGTTATTGCAAAATACACAACTTTGTGACACCCCTAAATCGTAAGTCTATCGACCTATACAAAACTATTTAAGCCAATCGGGCGATGGCAGGATGACGTCATTCGCATCCCACAGGAAGTGACCAGTTAACTTCCAGACTTGAGTGGGAGAATAACCTACCATAGTGCATGTATTTACTGCAGCCCAGGCAAGGACGGATCCAGGTTTGGCGCCAGGAGGGGGTCACATAGTAGAAGTCAAGTTAAGAACTTATAAGATATTTTGTTAATGTATGTTAGTATAGTACTTACAAATAGCACAGGGGGGGTAATGATCCCCATGGTTTCTTCTCAGTGGAAAACTACCTCCCGAACCAGTGGTAGCTTCATTTGACATTCATAAGTGTTCTTTAAGGACCCAAACTGAATAAACACTTTTCATTTCATTTCATGACCCTTCCCCTGGCTCTGCCGTTGAGCCCAGGGCCCCGAAATAACAGGGTGGCCCCCAGATCTCGCTCAAAACAGTAGGTCAGTTTCTCTCTTATTCATAGGTTGGAAGATATAGTGATAAGGCCGCCTTTGCCCACTATTTGTTTGAATTTTTGTTTGTGTACCATTCATATAATTGTGAGGAATAAAGTGTTTATCTATCTAATGTAATAATGTTTTAAGATATGACAGTAAACACTAAGGTGACAAGATAAAACTAAACCTAGGGTCCGATCATAACAAATAAATATGCACCATTTTTCACACAGTGTAGTCCCAATCAAAGCAACAAGCATGTACTATGGGTACATAGGGGTCCAAAAGTTCTCACTTTCGTGTACTGCCCAGGGATTGAACCTGGAATTCATAGTGCCATATTCTAAACGAGACTCAAGCGTTAATCTCTACTTAAATTGAGTTAGAATGGTGCTAATCATTGTATAGAAGTCCATCACTTTCTTACTATGCAAGTACAATACAATACAAAAAATATTTATTGCCTTTAAAATGGAGGTACATTAGAAGTAAGGTTTTTAATATAAAGTACAAACACTTAAAAACAAACATAAATAAAACTGGTACAATACCTAATGCTACATGTTTAAATTTATTTATTTAAAATACCTGGCAATGGGTACCAGTCTCAGCAAAAAGCTAGGCTAGCCCAGCGCTTGATTGCCATTTCGGCCCTTGGGATAGTTTTAATAATGGTTTTCATTTGGAGGCATATATAAGTAAAGATGAATGCTTGAGTATCGTTTTAGAATAGAGGTTTAGTGTAATAGAAACTTTCTCAGCTAGATAGCTCAAAAATAACTCTTATTTTGTGATGTCTATCTTCCTTATTTTGATAAAAAAAAAGAATTTCAAACTATATTTTTTGAGAACATTGGCAGTCAATTAAATTTTCTTATACCTTATACATACAGGAATTTCAATAACCGTATTTAAAAAATAGTTAAGTCCATCCATTATTCGGTCACATATTTATACAATAAATTTCCCTACTAAACTCATAGAGCTTTGGATCAAGTTTGGTTGCCTAGCAACATGCTTCAAATCAACAGGTTTAATTCCATAACTCTCTAAGACAGAATGACCTAGTTTGTATCAATATTAAATGTTTATATTATTTATACTGTACATAATAAGTGTATTTTAATTATGTATCAATTGGTAAATAAATTACTTCAGGGATAACTCAGATTGTGGCTTTTATGTAAATAAATATTTTATCTATGTAACTGACCACAATGACTCACATATCCTTTCTCTGTCCTTGATGTTTCAATATGTAAACAATAAATATTGACATCGAATGAAGCGTAGATTTCTAGAACTTACAAGTATTACCTATAAAAAAATTGTTTACAAACAAATTTGATAAACAAAAATGTCTCCCAATCAATACGTAAGTACCAGGACTGCATAATAATCGGAAGGTCGTTTCACTACAGGTGTAACCCGACCAAATATGGAAGTAGAACATACGCGTGCCAAAACAAGACACGTTGGAAATCATCGTACGTAGCCGGTTATTCCTAAGCAATCACGTACGCACGTTTTAATTTAATGACGCAATTACTTGATTGGGATTTCTAGATTACTAGAATTACTTGACCTATGACATGAAAGGAACGCTTCGATATGTAAATACAATGCAAATCATATTACTAACAATAGAATAACACGGACTAGTCAATGTAAACAAAGACATATGTTGCAAAATATTTGCGAACTGCGTAATTTTTACCCGTTTACAAACATTTCATATGTGTTAAACACATTTCATCAAGACAAAGTGGTTATCCTTGATAAAAACAGGTACACCTTGTTTCGTCATGCATTGTTTTCATATCATTGTTTATAAATATTTAAGTACACTCACCGCTGAGATCCTCGATGGTATTCAGCTTCCGAGCAGCCATTGTAGCGCGGTACACGCACAAACACAGAAAACTTAATTTTACAAAGGATTCCGGCACTGTTTGGGGCAAAATATAATAACTTTCTCGCTAGGTTTGCAGATTACGCAGAAAAACGACAAGTTACTTTCGTATTCGGCTCGCCTTTGTTTTCTGTTTTGACTTTAATCCGCTTCGTCTTGTGGTGGCGTGCTGATCGCTATCAACACGGAATCTAGTTTCACTGAAATCACTTTTAATACAAGGGCAATAAAGTCTATTTTAGAATAATTCACTACAAAACGTAACTTATGTTAATGTTTACGTATGGATCGTATGGATTGGTCATCTTTCAATATAGCTGACCAATGGAATATCATCATAGCCTTAAAAGCATGTTTTCATTGGTCAAAACAAAAGTTAGTGTTGCCTTTTAATACAATTTAAATTTATGATATATTTGACAACTGGATTTGTCTATGGACGGTCAATGTACTGTTATTTTAAGGTTGTTGACCTAGTTATTATTAATTCGTTTTGTTTTTAATATTTCGATCACTGTAATATATTATTTGTATGAGTTTCATTCAAGAAAATATGATCTATTTTGTATAGAATTAATAAACCTATATTTTACCTATAATATAATATATATATATCGTTTGAGGTGACTTAATGAAGTGATTTTAGGTTATGTTTTACTTCGGAAGAATAACATATTATTATATCGCGGGTTAAACCGCGAGGCAACAGTAACAGTAACAACTAGTTGTAAATAATTGTGTGTTGATTGGTAAGTTGTTATTTATTAAAAGTAAGGGGTGATATATGATATAAGATTAAATACGTTTAAACCGGTTTAAATGTATTATAGTAACGTCAATTAAAAAATAATAATTTCAATGAAATATATCTGCTCATCAAGGAAGTACAACAATAAAATAATGTAGCAACTAGCAACACCGGCGTAATTTAGATTTGTCTATAGCATTTTTACAATTTGTCATTGTCAATTTAATGACGTTTTCATTTATCTCTATCGTTCTTCATTTATCTATAATTAAATTTATTTAAATAAAATACCATGAGTACATTAAATGTTGACGATGAAATCCAGTCATCAAGCCTTCATGATGGTTTAGAAAGTCCCAGGTTCGTTTCATAAATTCATCCAGAAAGATGTTCCTACAACACCTGTTTGTGCTGACAGCTGATTTTCCGCGGCAAAGTTAAATTGGCGCCATTCGATACGGGAACAAGTTAACGATTTTACTGGTATTTCTGCTACAATGTGGTGATTACAGTTTAATTATTACAGAAAACGACCCCGTTTGGATACTTCGACGCGCAAAAGTTGGAGTCTTATGGACAGAAGGACAGATCAAGAGGTAAAATGTCAATATCTTCCCGCTTTTTTTACCGCTACGTTTTTGGTTATGACGTGATTATTTCGTTGCACATTCTTTCTTTGACCTCTTTTGCACTTTCAGAAATACTGTAAATCATTGATCGAATACATGACTCAAATCTTTTCATCCACGTTTTATGTTGTTTAAAAGAAATACTGGTATATAATATAGACATAAAATGATGGTAACTTTTCTAATATAAAAGGTCTCCTCAGTATATTCTTTAAAAAATAATGGACCTTATATATTCTTTATAATCTTTTAAAAATTATGTGTACCATACACATAATATTTGTTTTTTTCTTCCTTATTTGCTTTTACTTTATGTTTTATAGAATAGAATTCATTTACTTGCTTGAATGTCAGTAGCATACATAGGTCTTACAATTTCTGGTGTCCTGTACATTCTACCAGTAAAATGGTATGCAAATATTAGTATTCTTTTAAGTGTATATGATTTTGAAGCCTTATAAACATTACCTGATGTTATAAAATTACTTAAAAAACATATGTCTGCCTTCACAAGAGGTTGGTTGTTTTATATCTCCCACAGTAAGTTTTACTTTTGGTATGGCTTTGTATAGGGCTGAAGGGTGAGATTACTGAATCATCATCATCAGCTCATTATACATCCCCACTGAGGGGCATGAGCCTACCTGTAAAGGGTGGTCTTAGTTGTTCAAGCAGTCCTAGTGCAGATTGGCTGAATTCATGCAAAACCTTTGAATCTATTCGCAGGTGTGCAAAGGTTTTTTCACGATGTTTTCCTTCACTATAAGAGTGCTGGTTAAACATACATGTAATTTTGAAAACTGAAAATGACTTATGTGGCAGGCTTTGAACCTGTACCATCCAGATTGAAAGGGTACAGATCAATGAGCCCACTGACGCTCTTAAAGTTGAATATTTTAAAAGGCAATATGCAGTTATGAATTCTCTAAGGCGCCCTCCACTATAATAATAAAAATCATTTATTTCAGATTAACATCCATATGTGTTCTCTCTACCGCAAAAGTAGATTTACCTTTACACATGTTTAAAGCTAGAATAAAAAAACACCTTTCTAAAAAAGGGTATTACTATACTATTGACAAATATTGATGTGATAAAAATCCATGGTCTTAAACTGCTCAGCTACTTCAGTGTTTATAAAATATCTGTACATTAAAATCATTGTTAAAAAAAGGCTGTACTGTTGAGTTTTCTTGGGTGCTTCTTTCTCAACAGGCCAAAACACCGAAGTGCTTTTTTCCAAGTATCAAAATTCATTATTGTTTACTACTTTGGTATTTTAAATGTATTTTTTATTGTATTTTTTGTATTATTTTGACATTCATAAGTGCTTTTTGTAAGCCTAATCTGATTAAATGAATTTTGAATTGACTTGACTTGTTAGTTATAAAATTTACTTATTTAACTATGATAATTACTATTATAGAATTGTATAAACTTATTTAAATAAATACTCATAGGTCCTCCAAGAGATGGGTGTAAGCTTGCTGGAACCTGACGATAATGAGTTGCAGTGCGAATCACAGCTGCTAAGTGGTGTTGTAAGTATTCCTGCTTAATTTATATAAGCTTTCCCTGTGGTATAAGTAATAAGATATTCTATTTGACAACCCATTTGGTGTAGGGGTTGAGACGAAATTGGCTACGACACTAAGGGTTCCGGGCAGTACAAACATTTTTATGCACGGAAAAACATATGTACTTATATACTTCTTTCAAAATTTTTGTAAATGTGTACATACATATTAAACATAGAAAACAATCAGACCAATATAATTAGACATATTCAAGGACACCGATCTTTGTATTGCCAGGGGATCGAACCCGGAACCCTTGGTGTTGCAGCCGACCTTTCAACCGCAATACGAAATGGGTTGTAGAATATACTTTTTAAATAAAAAATTGTTATTATTTACATACATGTTATACATAGAAAACACCCAGACCATTACAAACAGACATGTTTCACGCACACAAATGTTTGTACTCAGTACATTGCATCCGGAACCCTCAGTGTAGTAGTTAATGTCTCAACCATAACACCAAATGGGTCCTCAAATATGTTTGTTATCTTTCAGCACCCACATAAGGGTATAAAAAGGAAACGGGACATAGAGAATGTGAATCCAAACGTGAACAGTATATCATCACCGCGCAAGTTCAGCCCTAAAAGCCCTCGGGTGAAGCCCTGCAGTGCCAGCCCTGGACCTTCTAAGAGCCGGAGTCCTAGGAGCACTGAGAAAGGTAATTTATTGAATCCTTTGACCTCCTTTAACGCCCTAAAGCATAAAATACAATTTATGTATTTGATTGATAAGCAATATTCAGGCCAGTAAGAGCGTCGGTGGCTCAGTGGTGTGGACTGTCGCCTTCCTACCGGGAGGGCTGAGGTTCAAATCCCGACACGTACCAATGTATTTTCGAAATATATGTACAAGGGTTCCGGGTTCCGATCCCGGGCAGTACAAACACATATGTACATTTGTGTGCATGAACATGTCTGTTTGTAATGGTCTGGGTGTTTTCTATGTATAATATTTACAATATATATATATATATATATATATATATATATATACAAAATATGTATGTAAATGTAAAGTGAATCTACACCATAACTATAATACAAACACTACTAATTAAATACAAAATTATTCTTAATACATATATTAAAAATCAATTGACGACCCATTTGGTGTTGCGGTGAGAGGTCGGGCCGCAACACCAAGGGTTCCGGGTTCCGATCCCCGGGCAGTTAAGCGTTAAGCCTGTATTATGGATACTAAACAACGGATAAACATACATATATATATATTTATTTATTTATTTTATTTATTTAACAATTTATGCACACACAGAAAAGACAAAACACAATAAACATGGAAAAGTACGTACAAAGGCACAGCTTATTTCACAATGAAATTTCTTCCAGCTGGCCAAAACAAAAGGAAACAAAGTAAGAAAAGTAGGCAAGTGTGTACTAATAATAAATAAAATACACATATATGAAATATATATATATATATATATATATATATATATATATATATAATGATATATAATACATAACTTATAAAAAAAATATAAGCACCCTAAATTATTTTAATTCATATAGACATATAAATAAATGATAAATTTACATGTAAAAAAATATGACAATATACATAAATTTAAATAGAAGAAAGATAGAAGTCTTTAACTCGTTTCTTAAACAAGGAGACACTTGCACTATCGCGAATTGTAGAAGGCAGAGAATTCCACAGTCTGACTGCATGAACAGAGAAAGAATAGAGAAGAAATCAGACTTATGTGCTGGAAATTTAAGAAGAGACCTTAAGTGGGACCTACAAGGATCATCAGGTTGGTGTACAAAAGAAAAACGATTCCTTAGATAGGAGGGATAAGTAGGGTTATAGAGGACATTATATAGAAGGCAAAGAATTCGGGTATTCCTACGTTGACGTATTGGGAGCCATTTAAGTTCAGCTCGATAATGTGAAACATGGTCATATTTCTTAAGGCCATAAATGAACCGGATAGATAAATTTTGCAAACGCTCAAGTTTGTTCAATTGTTCCTCAGTAGCATCAAGGCAACAAACATCAGCATAATCTAATAAGGGTTGTATAAGGGACTGGGCTAAAGCTATTCTAGTAACCGTAGGTAAAAAGCTCTGGAGACACTTCAAAGAATGAAAAGTGTAGAATACTTTACGACTGATTTCCTTAACATAAGAACTCCAGTCAAGATGTGAATCAAATATTACTCCCAAATTTTTAGCAGACTCAGTGTATGGTATTGGCACCCATTCAAAATGTCACAGGAGAAATAGACGAAATATCTAAAGTGTTACACATGCGCTTACTGCCAATAATCATCGCCTGTGACTTACTTGGATTTACAAGTAACCCAAATGACCGAGCCCAATCACTTACACGACTTAAATCTTCGTTGATGGCTGCTATGGCTATCTCAGTATCAGCTACAGAAAAGTGACGATAGATCTGCAAATCGTCCGCGTAAAGGTGGAAATTGGAACGAAGAAGACGGGTGACAGAGTTAATGAAGACAGAAAAGAGCAAAGGAGAAAGTACACCACCCTGGGGAACACCCGCACTAAGCTTACACCAATCAGATGTAGACTCATCAAGACGAACACGCTGCGAGCGATCCCGAAGGTACGAACTGAACCAGGCCAGAGAAGCAGAAGAGAAACAAAACGACTTTAGAATACCAATAAGTATATCGAAGTCTACCGAATTAAAAGCATTACTAAAATCAAGCAAAACCAGTACAGTCAGTGATTTATCTTCCATAGCCCAGCGGATATCATCAGTAACATTTAATAAGGCAGAAACTGTACTGTGACCCGCACGGAAACCAGACTGGAATGGACTAAGAAGGTTGTTGGAAAGTAGAAAAGAAGAGAGCTGCCTGTGTACAATGTGCTCAAGAACTTTTGAAAGGAATGGTAAAATTGAAATTGGTCGGAAGTTCGAAGGAAGTAAGGGACTAGCAACTTTAGGCAGAGGAATCACATGGGCAGACTTCCATGCAGAGGGAAAAGTAGAAGAGGAAAGAGAAAAATTAAACAGATGTGTTAATACAGGGAGCAAAACGGGAAGGATAAGAGTCACCATTTTAGAAGAAAGTTCATCGCTTCCAACCGCAGTAGAGCTGATAGAAACCACTGATTTCTTAACTTCTTCCTCAGACACAGATTGAAATTCAAAGGAAGGACAAACAGGCAAGGGCAATTTTGAAAGATCAAGCAAAGTATTATGTTTAACACTAGGGTCCAAAGTTACAGGAGGCCGAGAAAAGTGAGCATTAAGCAAATTTATATCAATATCCCTAATATTGCTTACAGGAGACCTACCAATGCCTACTGACTTAAGAAATTTCCATGCATCAGCTGAGTTACAATTCAACAATGAGTCATGAAAAAACCGTCTTTTAGCATCTCTACACAGACGACTGCACCGATTCCGAAGCATTTTATAACGCACAAAATTATCATTTGAAGGTCGTCTCCTATATCTGCACTTGGCCTTATCCCTGAGCACCATGTACTCCTTAATGTCAGCATTGATCCAGGGAGCCGGATTGTGTTTAATTTTAACCCTTCTAATGGGCATGACGGTCAAATAAGTCAAGGATAAGACTAGTCAGACTACCTACCATATTATTTATGCAGGTGCCATTAACTACGAGAGACCAATCAATGTCACTTGCTTCGCGTAATAACTCATTTATATCAATTCCAGAATAACTACGAAGACAAGCAAATCGCGGCTTTTGCTTGGGCGTGCGCAGGCGATAGGCTAGATAGGTCAGGTCATGATATGAAAAAGGCGCTGTAAGTTGCCCGTGAGTGGAAAGATGTTCAGGAGAAGAAATAATCATTAAGTCAAGCAAAGAAGGAGTGCAGTTAGGAAAATGGTGAGTAGCAGCAAGAGGTAGAATATGTAAATTAAAGGATGATAGGAGAGAGACAAGCTTTAACGAGCGATAATTATTTTTAATAAGACACGTGTTAAAGTCCCCCATAAGCAAAAAGTTACTGTAAATGGGACAGAGGTTACTAAGTAGATTATCTAAGGAATCGAAATAGTCGATAGACAAATCAGGACTGTAGAATACACCCACAAGAACTTTATTCTTACTGAGGGAAAGTTCCACAAATAAGAACTCCGCGGTGCCAGAGTATTGAGAAGACGATGCAACAACAATCTTATAGGATATATCTGACCGCAAATAAATGGCAACACCACCACCGCCTTTACCAATTCGATCATTACGGATCAGGCAATAGCCTGGAATTGAAAATTGAGTAGAAGCTAGGGAAGGTTTAAGAAACGATTCAGAAATAAGAAGGGCATCAAGTCCAGAGTTGCTCATTGAGGTCAAAAGATCAGCGTAATGGCATGGAATACTCTGAACGTTGACGTGGGCGATTTTAAGATCATTAGGATATTTAGAAAAAGATGAAGAGATCTGATCATGCAGAGACAGCGGAATATCAATATCGCTGCCGGCGCTAATAAAAGTGTCATCAGAAGAACACGAGAAAAAACTATCATTAAAATTATCCATAGACATAATACCAAATAAATAAATATTTCAAAACAAGACAAAAAATATAAATAATAACGAGATTTTAAATAAATATAAATGTATAAATTTAAATATTTACTATATAACTTACCACTCTCACTACTTTAAGTTAACATAAAATAAAACTAATAACACATAAATTAAAAAGGCAGCACATGAATGAATAACAAAAACACTGCAATGGAACGCACCCATACACAAAACTGACAGCTGCTGTCAAAAAAAAAAAGTGACAACTGACAATTATATATGAAAACAGCTACGTAAACAAATGATTTTAACAAATAAGAATATGAATATAAAGTAAAAGTATACGAGGGTACCATTAAATACTTTGCCCTTAAGCTACCAGCAAACGTATTACAAAAGTATATAATAACTAAGAAGGTATACATAAAAATAAAACATTTATTAATACCTACGCCAAAAAACTTTGAATGTATCATTAATTACGCCGGCGGGTTCTACGGGAAACAGCACCAGTAGGGACTTTATCAGCAACAATGGGCTGGAAACCGCTTCGGTGATAGTGGGACTGGGAACAGCATTTTCTATATATATATATATATATAGTGTTTGTATTATAGTTATGGTGTAGATTCACATTTACATTTACATACATATTTTGTAGGCAACTGTCGTTATTATTGTTATGTCGTGTGTATATATATATATATATATATATCCCTATATTATATATATATATATATAGGTACTGAAAGAAAACAAACATATTAGACGACCCATTTGTGATACATAGGCTATTTCACCAAGGGTTCCGGGTTCCCTGGGCAGTACAAACATTTGTGTGCATGAATATATATATATATATATATATTCTCTTTGGTTCCACTGCAAAACAGCGCCTATTATTTTAAGGAATAACATGTTACAATTTTTATTGCTCTAAATAAATATTTTTCTTTCTTTCTTTCTTTCGTGCCAA
Organism: Leucinodes orbonalis; assembly: GCA_019425675.1. Lineage (NCBI taxonomy): Eukaryota > Metazoa > Arthropoda > Insecta > Lepidoptera > Crambidae > Leucinodes > Leucinodes orbonalis. The sequence goes on along the minus strand of PQWD01008306.1, from coordinate 29,141 downwards.
AGGGTTCACTTAAAAGTACTTTTTATACATTAATTCGTTACTTTCGTACAACAGTGTACATTTTAGGTAATGATGATGAAGAACAAAAACATGTACACTAGTTGTTCCCCGCGGTATTACCTGTTTTATAAGATATTATCCCGCAGTAAAACGTAACCTAAAATCGCTCAAACATTAAGTCACTTTAAGGCGCACAGATACCGAGACGAGCGGAATATTAATGTATTTTTTTTAATAAAATTTTTTTTTTCGATAGTCAAAGTCAAAGTCAAAAACATTTATTTCAAATTAGGCTTCCAAAAAGCACTTATGAACGTCAAAAAATATAATAAAAAACGATTAAAATACTAAACTAAAAATATGAGTTTAGATGCTTTGAAAAAAAAGCGCTTCAGTGGTTTGGCCTGTTGAGAAAGAAGCCCTCAAGAAAACTCAACAGTGAAGCCTTTTTTAAAAACATTTTCATTTTCCTTAATGTAACAATATATCATAAACACTTAAATAACACTGAGATAATAAAAGTACATTAAGTTTTTCCTTATTTGTCCAGCCATTTCAGAGATTACCCGGAACAAACTGACGGACAGTTAATTGGTTTATGCTCCGTATATGGGTTTATATCATCATCATCAGCTCATTAAACGTCACCCTCGGCCCCGAGCCTACCTTTACGCGGGTGTATAGGCCTTAGTCGTCCACGCGGTTTGTACTGCCCGGGAATCGAACCCTTGGTATAACAGCCGACGTCTCCGCTACACCAAATGGGTCGTCGAATGGATACACTTTTTTGTTCTCAGCCCGCCCTCTCCAACCATCAGATGCTTTGCTGGAGACAACCTTTATAGATGAGTACCTCATAGATGAAGAAACCCCACTGGCTCAAGTCAGCGCTGGGGTACCACAGGCATACAACTGCGATGCGAGACGATATAATAGTTGCACACGTGAGTTGATTTTCCTAACCATAGGTTTTGTTAAATTTATTCACTTACCGTCAGGTGAACTGTATGCTTGTTTGCCTCCTGTTCAATAAAAAAAAAACTAAACTTTATGATTACATTTTTTTTTGTTTTATAAGTTTATCTACGATCAGTTTTGTTCACTTTTAGCAGATTTGTTCAGTTTCCTGACTAGGTAGAGTGTGACTCCATTAAGTCATCTACTCTTTTTTTAACCCCCGACGCAAAAAGAGGGGTGTTATAAGTTTGACTGTCTGTCTGTTTGTGTGTCTGTCTGTCTGTGGCACCATAACTCCCGAACGCATGCAGTGATTTCAATTTAGTTTTTTTTGTATTAAAGGTGACTTATGTGCGAGTGTTCTTAGACATGTTTGATGAAAATCGGTTGAGCCGTTTAAAAGCTGAGAGTAGTGAAAGTGGGGAGAGTAACCGAATGACTGCAAATATACTTCGAATCAGTAACAATGTGACCTTTAGCCTATTTATAGTAAGAAAAACTAGTAATTAATAAGTAAAATAGCGAACAAGCTTGACCTTAAATTGTAGTAAGTAAATTATAATATACTAAAATCTAACTTAACCTAACCTACCTATAAAAAGTATGAAATAAACATTAAATTAAAAATTTAAAAAACCCCCGACACAAGAACTTAAGTAATTTCCCTTAAAAAGTAAAAAATAATAAAAGAAAGGACTGAACTTGATATGAAAAATATCGTAGATAAGAAAGAAATAATTAGGAGCGGTCCCCCAACGCGACGTTTTTTTTTAGAATTATTAATAGATTCTTAGGTACTTTAACATTGAGTTTCTTTTATTATTTTTTACTTTTTAAAGGGAAATTACTTAAGTTCTTGTGTCGGGGGTTTTTAAAATTTTTAATTTAATTTTTTTATATTGTATTTCAATTCCTCACAACAAACAATAGATGAATCTATTGTCTTACAATTTAAGAATAAAAGTTAGGGTTGCCACCCTCACTTTAAGTATTGTGTTATTTAATGTAATTGTACTCTATGAGCACAATAAAGTACGCGTAAATAATTTATTTTTCATATGATCAAGTCATTTATTTATACGAAATTTATTGGTTAATATTTAAGGGTACTAATTGTGACCGACGACTTGCGGTCGCTGGTGGAGGCTGGATGAGAAAAGCGGAGGACCGGGATATCTGGTGTAGCTATATTGTCGGGGAAGGCCTGTGGCAATGAGTGGGCGGTTATACGCTTATCATGTATTTAAAGATGTGTTTCACAGCATCGGACAAAGAAGATATAATATTCATTAGACGTCTGAAAAAAATAAACTCCCCATAGTTATACTGTCCAGGAAGGCCTATGTCCTTGAGTGGGCTGTTATAGGCTTAGGATGTATTTTAAGATGTTTTCTACAGCATCAGACAGAGACAAAGATATGGTATTCATGTCACGTCTGAAAAATAAATAAACTCCCCATAGCTATTATGTACGGGACGGCCTGTGTCCTTGAGTGAGCTGTTATATACCTATGATGTATTTAAAATGTTTTCCTAACATCCGGTCGAGATGAAGATATGGTTTTCAGAAAAAAAACTCCCCTAGCTATATTTTCCTGGAAGGCCTGTGTCCTGGAGTGGAATGTTATAGGCCTATGATGTATTTTAAGATCCGTTTCACAGCATCAGACAGAGACAAAGATATGGTTTTCTGAAAAATAAAACTCCACATAGCTATATTGTCCAGGAAGGCCTGTGTCCTGGAGTGGGCTGTCATAGGCTTATGATGTATTTTATGTTGTGGTTAGCACTATCAGACAGAGACAAAGATATGGTATTCTAATAAACAAACTCGTAGCTATATTGTCCAGGAAGGCCTATGTTCTCTAGTGGGATGTTATAGGCTTATGATGTATTTTAACATGTGTTTCACAGCATCAGACCGAGATGAAGACATGGTATTTACGAGACGTATGAAGTGCGACTCGCTCGGTACCAATTCCTTCGATATACTCTCAGACGAAATGATACTGAGCGTCTTTAGATGGCTGCCTAAAAGGACTTTGGCTCACTGTATGTTGGTTTGTAAAAGGTAAGTCAAAGTCAAAATCCATTTCACCATCAGCTCATTAAACGTCCCCACCGACGGGCACGAGCCTACACGTATACGGTGATTAGGCCTTAGTCGTCCACGCGGGCCCAGTGCGGATTGGACGACTTCACACACAACCTTCGAATCTCTTCGCAGGCGTGCATGAAGGTTTCCTCACGATGTTTTCCTTCACCGTAAGAGCGTCGGATAATGTACATATATTTTCGAAAATTCGAAAATACATTGGTACGTGTCGGGATTTGAACCTCAGCCCTCCTGGTAGGAAGGCGACAGTCCACACCACTGAGCCACCGACGCTCAATCAATCTATTGCAAAAAGGGTAGGCTCGTGCCCCTCGGTGGGGACGTTTAATGAGCTGATGATGATGATGATGATGAGATTGAATTATATAAAAAAATAACATCAATATATGAAACTTAAAAAAATCTTCCAGGTGGCATCAGGTAGCGTGCGATGAGACCTTGTGGCAGAGGCTAGATTTAGGCAATAAGTCGTTAAGTCCCGACGCGCTAGGCAGAATTCTAGACCGAAAACCTACTATAGTCAGATTGGCCAGTTCGGAGGTAACGTATTGTTTCCTAAAACATATGAAATGAAATAATCCTTTATTCAATTAAGTATTTACAAGACGTCAAATCTATAATATAAAAATGAATCGCAAAATGTGTTGGTAAGCGCATAACTCAACAACGCCTGGACCAATTTGGCCAATTATTTTTTTAAAATGTTCGTTGAAGTCCAAGGATGGTTCTTACGGCGAGAAAAAATCGAATAATTGCCGGGAAAACCCTAAAAACAGCCCTTTCCTTTTTCACATACAAACGTTTTCTAACTAAAACGTACAATCAATTTGAGCTTTATTGCTATTATAATATAAAGTTCATTAAAATAACTGACTTTTAAATGCTTATAGTGTTTCATTTAATTATTTTTAATTCACATCGAATTATTACCAGGGTGACGGTTCTGTTCAGGATAATTTTTGCAAAGAATATAAAAAAGGTAGAAACAACAACACTGCCACATTACAAATTTTTCTGACAGGACGAAGTCTGTCGGGTCAGCTAGTTAATAATAAAAATGAAACTAGTTTGAATTAAAAGATTGAAAAGAAGTAAAGAAAATTAATAGTTTAAAAGAGTGACTATAAGTGTTAAAGAGTGACTCGAGTTTCTCGCCGGCTCGTCTCGAAGATCCTTCTTATTCCGAACCGCTGGTATTCTTTAAAAAATATAATAATAATAACAATTGACGATTCAAAAGTATCTGTAACAGATTTATTTGAATAAAGATTATTTTCTTTCTTTCTTTCTTTGAATCACTGAAACATTTATTTTAATAAAGATTTTTTTCTTTCTTTCTTTCTTTAAATCAGCCACCGGTTTGGAGAGTTGGTTCTACTGAGATGATCCCAGTAAATAACTCTTATATCACATATGATATAATAGCTTAGATAATAGACAGACTTTTTTATGTTATTAGTGTACAGGACAGTCTGGACGTTCACCTGATGGTAAGTGATACGCCTGACCATGACAGAGCGGCATTGGTTGAGACCAACAACTGATAGACAGTTATTATCCTCCATCAATGCCGCACTGCGCCCGTCACCCGAGACAACAGATGTCAGGTCTCTCATACCCGGCAATTTCACTAAAAAGATGCACAGGTGCACAATCTCACTTGAGAAGTGTCCGAGGCAAAATTTCGCCCATCGCGCCATTTGGGCAAAATTTTCATTCATAATCACGTCGCTCGCTACATGTCATAGTGACATAGTAGTGTGCTCGTGCTTTTTATACCCGTTAATGACGCGATAAGGTCAAAATTTCAATGAATAATTGTATGTTATAATATAACAATAAGTCAACGTATGTCAAGCGGCTCGGACATTTTTTGGTTGATATGTCTTCATGATTGTGCATCTGATTAGTTTATTGTTTATCTAAGTATAATAATAATAAAAAAATATAATCATATGTACACATATACTTTTTTAAATACATTTGTTTTATTATACAAATGAATTTTAATTTTGTCAATTCATTTTGACGACCCATGAGGTGCAATGGTTGAGAGGTCGGCTGCAACCAAGGGTTCCGGGTTCCCCGGGCAGTACAAACATTTGTGTGCATGAACATGTCTGTTTGTAATGGTCTGGGTGTTTTCTATGTATAATATGTATGTATTTACAAAAAATATATAAGTTTATCCGTACTACAGTACAGTATAGTACAGTACAGTATATACAGTGGTACAGTACAGTACTTTATACTACAGTTTTCACGCTTAATTTGGTACTATATTGCGCTGTATGAATGTCAGTGGATATTTATAAAATATCCACTGACATTCACACAGCACCATCTAGCCCCAAGTTAAGCGTGATGCCTGTATTATGGGTACTAAACAACGGATAAACATACATATATATATATATATATAATATATATATATATATAATATATATATAATATATATATATATATATATAATATATTTTTTTTTTGTAAATACATATATACATAGAAAACACCCAGACCATTACAAACAGACATGTTCATGCACACAAATGTTTGCACTGCCCGGGGAACCCGGAACCCTTGGTGTTGCAGCCGACATCTCAACCGCAACACCAAATGGGTCGTCAAATTTATTGATATTTATCGTCAACAGATCGGTGAATGGCATCCCACAACGCCGCCCGCACCGTCCCGGGTTCAATACCTAGACTTGAGTGTAAGCACAATTGATATAACAACACTGAACTGTCTTATAGAAAGATGTCCGGGTTTGAAGAAGCTGAGTTTGGAGAGTGTACAGCTAAACGATAGAACGTGCGAACTGATTGGTAAGTTATATTGTTTACTGGCTTTTGCTCGTGTTTATTTAGTTATTAAAAAAAATTGGCCAAGTGCGAGTCGAACTCGCCCGTGGAGGGTTCCGCAGCAGCAAGTATTATAAAATAAAATTATTTTTAATTGCTTGGGCACCTACTACAGCTTTAATATGAAAAGTTCAAACTAAATTTCGTTGTTAGATTTTATGGTCATGTACATCATATATTTTTTTCGATTTTATCAACCCCATAGTTTAGAAATTAAGAGAGGGGGGGGGGGGGCAAATTTTTTCAACTTTGAAAGTGTCTCTCGCGCAAACTATTCAATTTATAAAAAATATATTAGAAGCCTCAATACCATTTTTTAAAGATCTACACATTAATACCCCACACGTGGGGGTACGATGAAAAAGAAATTTTGAGTTTCAGTTCAATGTCCCATACTTTGAACTGAAACTCAAAATTTCATTTTCCCCAAAATATATTACTTTAGTTTCAAGTCAAGGAAACGATGATATCCGTAGGAGAACTAGGGTGACCGACATAGCCCAGAGGATTAGCATGTTGAAGTGGCAGTCGGCAGGGCACATAGTGCGTAGAACCGATGGCTGATGGGCCGGAAAGGTTCTCGAGTGGCGTCCACGTAACGGAAAGCGAAGCGTAGGCCGACCCCCAACCAGATGGACGGATGATCTGGTTAAGGTGGCGGTAGCAGATGGATGTCAACTGCTAGGGATCGGTCCGCGTGGAATCATTAGAGGAGGCCTTCGTTCAGCAGTGGACATAATTGGGCTGTAATGATGATGATGATGAGTTTCAAGTTTCTTATTAAAACCTAATAGCGGTTCACAGAATACATATACGAATAAAGTTTGAATAGTGTAGTGTTTATAGTTTCGGAGATAAAAGGGGTTGTTTATTCGGACGGATGGACAGACAGACTTGACGAATCTATAAGGGTTCCGTTTTTTGCCATTTAGCTACGGAACCCTAAAAAAGCTACACTAACAGTGTACATGGACAACATTTGAAAAGGCTTAGATATTAATAATGGTCTTATACAAAGTCAAAGTCAAAATTCATTTAATCAGATCAGGCTTACAAAAAGCACCTTAGAACGTTAAAAAGAATACAAAGAATACAACAAAAAATACATTTAAAATACCAAGTAAAGCACAATAATGAATTTTGATACTTGGAAAAAAGCGCTTCGGCGTTTTGGCCTGTTGAGAAAGAAGCACCCAAGAAAACTCAACAGTACAGCCTTTTTTAAACAATGATTTTAATGTACAGATATTTTATAAACACTGAAGTAGCTGAGCAGTTTAAGACCATGGATTTTTATCACATCAATATTCGTCAATAGTGTAGTACCCTTTTTTAGAAAGGTGTTTTTTTATTCTAGCTTTAAACATGTGTAAAGGTAACTCGACAATATATTGCGGTCCTTATTGAAAAACTTTATACATCTTATAAAAGATTTACCTACTTTATGTAGTCTTAATACACCCTTTATGGCGTACGGCCTACTTTTATACGGCCGTCTCTCCCACTATTCGATAAACATAACAACGCAGAAGTTAAAAAACTCCGTTTGTAAAAAATTAAAAAAAGTTACTCGTATTGTAAGAATTTCAGCTTGTACCGGGATATTATATACAGTTATTGTTTATTTAACAGGCAAATGTGGGAATTTGGAAACATTAAATCTTACAATGGCGGAAGGTGTGACGGATGCAGGTCTTAGTTCACTCTTGGCGGGATGTAAAAGGTAATTTATATATTTTGGGACCTCTGGACGGCAAATGAAAGGGAGATTAAAGTGGCCCCATATTGGTCGCGTTACCATATTTAACTTGTGAATTCATATCGACTCTATAAGAAAAAAAACGTCCCCACCGAGGGGCACGAGCCTACCCGTACGCGGGTGTACAGGCCTTAGTCGTCCACGCGGGCCCAGTGCGGGTTGGACGACTTCATAACCTTTGAATCTCTTCGCAGGCGTGCGACGGCCGACTACACCCGCGTACGGGGAGGGGGAGGGGCCGAGGTGGGACGTTTAATGAGCTGATGATGATGATGAGTGATTTTGGTTTACCGCCATCTCTTAAAACAGTGTTACAATAATATTACTTCGTCTTTTCTGGTACAAAAAATGCTGACGTATTATAACAATACTGTTTTAAGAGATTGCGGACTTCTGATGTATAATTGACGACCCATTTGGTGTTGCGGTTGAGAGGTCGGCTGCAACACCAAGGGTTCCGGGTTCCCCGGGCAGTGCAAACATTTGTGTGCATGAACATGTCTGCTTGTAATGGTCCGGGTGTTTTCTATGTATAATATGTATGTGTTTACAAAAAAAACGTATATAAGTATGTTTATCCGTTGTTTAGTACCCATACTACAGGTCTCACGCTTAACTTGGGGCTGGATGGCGCTGTGTGAATGTCAGTGGATATTTATTTATTTATTTTGTATCTTGTTTGGTTCCAGCCTACAATCGTTAAATATCTCATGGTGTAATCTAAGTGAGGAAGCTCTCAATGTATTGGTTGGGATGTTGCCGCAGAAACTACAAAGACTGAACCTGGGCGGCGCTAGAATACTTACCAATGAGAGTGAGTTGTTTATTATACTAATAAAATATGTATGTGTAAGTTAATATTTGTATATTGTCTATATGAATATAAGAAATCTATAAATTAAGAAACCTACAAAACGTAAAAAAGGTGTCCCAGATCGCTGTCCCTAGTCTGGGACATGGTACCCATAAGGCTGGCAACATTTCCGCGTTGTATAGCCAAACTACCTAAGGAACCTACTCGCCTGTCACCTGTATATTCGTCAATATATATATATATATATATATATTTGGTGTTGCGGTTGAGACATTACAAACAGACAAGTTCATGCACACAAATGTTCGTACTGCCCGGCGATCGAACCCGGGACCCTTGGTGTTGCAGCCGACCTCTCAACCGCAACACCAAATGGGTCGTCATGATGATGACGTTATAATAACTTAAAATAATTTTGAAGTTACTCTACTAAACAAAATGGATGTAATCAATTGTCATAAACAAACGTTTAATATATTATTTCCGTTCGCAGTGGTAGAAAAATTAGTGCAAAGATGTCCTCGTCTAGTGGAATTGGATTTGTCGGATTGTTCCCGACTCTCTGCGCCTGCGGCTGAAGTATTGCGAAGTCTGACTCGACTGGAACACTTAGCATTGAGCCGGTGTTATTTGTTACCGCCCCATGTGTTAACGTAAGTGTTTACGATTATTATGTTTAAGTGTACAGGACGGTCAGGACGATGATGGTAAGTGATACGCCTGACCATGACGGCGACATTGAAAGTGACCAACAACTGATAGACAGTTATTACTCTCCGTCAATGCCGCAGTGCATATGACACTACAGACAACAGATGTTAGGTTTCTCATACTTTACGACCCATTTAAATGGTAAAAAAAAATGTATGTGTATCCGTTGTTAAGTACCCATAATACAGGCTTCACGCTTAACTTGGGGCTAGATGGCGCTGTGTGAATGTCAGTGGATATTTATTTATTATTTTTCTAAGTTAACCATACATTTAATCGTCAATACAATCTACTTGTACTTGATACATGGAGCCTACCCGTACACGGGTGTATAGGCCTTAGTCGTCCACGCGGGCCCAGTGCGGATTGGACGACTTCACGGACAACCTTCGAATCTCTTCGCAGGCGTGCGCAGGTTCCTCACGTTGTTTTCCTTTACCGTAAGAGCGTCGGATAACATACATATATTTTCGAAATTCGAAATCACATTGGTACGTGTCGGGTTTTGAACCTCAGCCCTCCCGTTAGGAAGGCGACAGTCCACACCATAGACATCCAAATATACAATTAGACTGGACAAGCCGCCAAGTTTATAGGCAATCCCAGTGTCGCAATTTCTTTTCGGTTCTTACCTGTGAAAAGTTATTATATTTCTTGGTAAATTTACTGATTCATTGCGATGATGGTAGTTACAATTGCACAGGATGGCATTTTGGAAAAAAACGTAATTTCTTCTAATATTCGTGCGTCTTGACTCGTCTCACAGAGCGTAAACTGGCAGCCAGTGTATGCTCGTTGAGCTTACATTTGTCGCACTTTAAACGCGGCTTGCCCCATCTCCTGTATTAGGAAATCTGTGGTCTTACACCATTGAGCCACCGACGATTTGTGTGGATATTTATTTTTAATTATTGTGTTTGTTACAGAAAACTGAGCAGTATGGCGTCATTGCAGTATTTGGAAGTGTGGGGAATGTTGCCCGCTGCTTCCCTATCCGCCCTGAGATCCGCATTGCCCGCGATCAACTTGAACCATTTCATGTTCAGGTGAGGTTTACATAATTATCATTGTATTTATTTATTAATGATATCATATGAATCTATCAGGGATCAATTTACATTACATAACTATAAAATAAACAAAAATATTGTATTATTTTAAAATTATTTATAACTAGCTTTTGCGTGCGACTTCGTCCGCGTGGAATAGTTACTTTGGCCTAACGCTCTCTTTAACCCGCTACTTCGTTTATATAGGTGAGTTAAAACTGCGATATCTCGTAAGATATTCATTTCAGTTGAATGATGTAAAGAGCAATTTTGTTTAGAAAAAATACTTGTCATAATTATGTAAAGTATTTTATTTGGATAAGGCATATAATCATATTTATGAAAACACCTTCGGAAAAGATGAATTATTTTAGAATTTTTTTTAGCAAAAAAATTGTTATAGGGAGGTTACCTTAAAAGATAGACATATGCTATCGCGGACTTTTTTGTAGAACTTTAAAAGGGGAACAACACTCTCAATAAATGACTTTTGCGAAACTTTAACCGTTTACGCAGCGTACGATCTAAGTATGAAATTTTCCCCCGATTTTGAAACATTCTTCGTTACTGCTCCGCTCCTATTGCTCGTAGCGTGATGATAATATATAGCCTATAGCCTTCATAGATTAATAAACTATCTAACACTGAAAGAATTTTTCAAATCGAACCAGTAGTTCTTGAGATTGGCGCGTTCAAACAAACATACAACAAACAACCTCTTCAGCTTTTTTAATATTAGTATCATCATCATCATCAGCTCATTAAACGTCCCCACCGACGGGCACGAGCCTACCCGTATAGGGTGATTAGGCCTTAGTCGTCCACGCGGGCCCAGTGCGGATTGGACGACTTCACAAACCACCTTCGAATCTCTTCGCAGGCTTGCATGAAGGTTTCCTCACGATGTTTTCCTTCACCGTAAGAGCGTCGGATAACGTACATATATTTTCGAAAATACATTGGTACGTGTCGGGATTTGAACCTCAGCTCTCCGGTAGGAAGTCGACAGTCCACACCACTGAGCCACCGACGCTCTCAATATTAGTATAGATTAATTTTATGAATATGTATGGTATTCTCAGTTAAAAGTGAATTCTGAACCGATAGTTCTCTACATTTTAATTTACTTCCTATCAAAACTCTGAGGGCCAAATGAATAAATGCCCAATCTCACTCAAAAAGTGTCCGCGGCAAAAGTCTGCCCATCGTGGAAGTTGAGCAAAGTTTTATTCATAATTACGTCGATCGCTACATGTAATAATGACATAGTAGTGTGCTCGTGCTTTTGTACCCTTTTAATGACGCGATAAGGTCAAAATTTCAATGAATAATTGTATGTTATAAATATAACAATATGTCAACGTATGTGTCAAGCGGCTCGGACATTTTTCGGTTGATATATATATGCATTAGTGATGTAACGAATATTCGCATATTTTTCGACATTCGCATTCGCAAAAAACGATGCGAATATTTTGCGAATGTTTTAACAAACTAAAAGGAAATTATTATATAGATAGATGCATATAAATTAATAACACAATAGATAAGCAAGCTTTATATACTTTATTTAATCATATGTGAATTGACTGTTCCATAATATGAAAAACTTAACCTTTTTATTTTTTAGAACCTTAAATCAAAACAAAACTTTTCGAATGAACTTTCTTTCTGTGACTCACCTCGTTCATTCAACCTGTATCGGTTCGGGCGCTCGGCTATGTTCGGTTTCAACATGGCCGCCACGAAATGTCAAAGCTGACAAATATTTAACGCGCGCTTTATTTGAAATTGAACATTCGCATTCGCGAATACTAAAAATTCAATATTCGTTACATCTATACTAATATATAAAGCTGAAGAGTTTGTTTGTTTGAACGCGCTAATCTCAGGAACTACTGGTTCGATTTGAAAAATTCTTTCAGTGTTAGATAGCTTATTTATCGAGGAAGGCTATAGGCTATATATCATCACGCTACGAGTAATAGAAGCGGAGCAGCAATGAAGAATGTTTCAAAATCGGGGGTATTTTTTCATACTTGGAGCTTCCGCTGCGTACGCTGCGTAAACGGTTAAAGTTACACAAAAGTCATGTATGAGAGTATTGTTCTCCTTTTAAAGGTCTACAAAAAAGTCCGCGACAGCATATGTCTATCTTTTAAGGTTAGCTCACTATAACATATTTTTTGCTAAAAAAAATTCTGAAATTGACCCCGAAACCTTCAAAGTTGGAGGGAGGGGAAATCGTATGTATAGTGATAAATGCAAGTACCGTGTTATCCCGAATTTAATGCGAGCGAAGCCGCGGGCAAAAGCTAGTCACTAATATGCATATAGTTAGTGTATTGTTTATGTAAGCCCAAATTGAATAAATATTACATATTTTGATATAATATTTTTTTGTTCACAGTGCTATAGCAAGACCTACGGTTGGTACAAGACGGACCTCTATATGGGGTTTGAGGACGCGAGACTGAATTTATTATTTATATTAGAAAGAAAGAAAGAAAGAAAAACATTTATTGACCGTGCACAAAAAAAGAAATATACACGAAAACAGTTGCAATAGGACAAACAAACATATAAGACAATAAAATAATTATTTACATTGATACAATAAAATAAAGTAAAAACAATTGAAAACAAAACAAAGACACGGACAAAAGGTCCCGCCTCAGCATAAGCCACTGCGACGCAAACGCCGTAGCAGCACTGTTATTCTGGCGGGGCCTCCTGAGATAACGTCACTAACAAAATTACATTTAATACAATTAACAAAATGCACATCTAAAATATTACTTAAAAAAATATTACTTAAAAAGCCATACAATGTCCACTGTTGGACAAAAGTTAAAGCCCACAAAATATCATGAACATTGAAATATATAAATGAAGATAGATAAAATTCATTGCACACACACATTTACAGAATTTTTCAGTAATAAACAAATACTGCAATTTAGGCGGTCTTATCGCTAGAAGCGATTTCTTCCAGACAACCTCACAGGCACAGAAAAAAAATACAAGAAAGGAAAAAGTACATCAAACATAAAAGAATATATTACATCATACTAGAAAAATACTAAATAAATTAAAGAAAATAAATTAAATATATATACACCCTAAATACATAAAAAAATAATTATTGAATGAATATTAAGTTTGATGTATTTAATGAGTTCCGGATTATTTAAATTTGTATTTGTGTTGTAAAATTCTGCAATAATTATGTATTAGACGACCCCTTTCGTTTTGGTTGAAAAGTCGGCTCACACCCCAGGATTCCGGGTTTATCCCCGGGCTGTATAATGTCCACCCAGCGTGGACATGGTCTGGGTGCGACAATATTTTTTAACCTAGTCTTTGACCATATTTCCTTTCTCTGCAACCTATCGCAGTCCTCAGCTGGACGTATGTCTCCATATGTCAGCTGTATATATATATATTTGTAAATACATACATATAATACATAGAAAACACCCAGACCATTACAAACAGACATGTTCATGCACACAAATGTTTGTACTGCACTGGGTTCTGGGTTCGGGGATCGAACCCAGAACCCTTGGTGATGCAGCCGACGTCTCAACCGCAATACCAAATGGGTCGTCAGTTCCATTACGGATTACATCATATTACGCACATAATCTTCATTTTTATTACCTCCATAAAAGGAATAGAAAATCCAGCAGTGGACTTACATGATATGGCTTAAAGATAAAATCAAAAATTAATACATATTTATTTTTTATGTAATAAGTGTGAAAAGGCATTTAAATGAATTTCGACATATCAATGACCATATTTATAAATGTCAAAGGAAACCAAACTGATGTTAAATAATGAAAACTAGTTCTTACAACTAGTCAGGACTGGACAAGGTTAAAATGTTCCATGAAATTATTATGGAATTAAATGCGTTGAAAATTGAACGCAAACTTTTTTGTTGTGAGAAATTGTGGAATAGATGAAACTAGTGTGGACTGGATGAAATGTTTGGATAAAATATGAAACAGAATTAGTTTTAAATAAAACGAAGCATCGATTTCGATAATTTTTAATGCATTAAGGATCGTTATTGGTTCTCAATTCCGTTAATAAACAATTCACTAACTAGGTGCACAATCTCACTCAAAGTGTCCGCGGCAAAAGTCTGCCCATCGCGTCATCATCATCAGCTCATTAAACGTCCCCACCGAGGGGCACGAGCCTACCCGTATAGGGTGATTAGGCCTTAGTCGTCCACGCGGGCCCAGTGCGGGTTGGACGACTTCACACACAACCTTTAAATATCTTCGCAGGCGTGAGCAGGTTTCCTCACGACGTTTTCCTTCACCGTAAGAGCGTCGGATAACGTACATATATTTTCGAAAATACATTGGTTGCATTGGGATTTGAACCTCAGCCCTCCCGGTAGGAAGGCGACAGTCCACACCACTGAGCCACCGACGCTCGCATCGCGTCGGTTGGGCAGAATTTTCATTCATAATCACGTCGCTCGCTACATGTCATAGTGACAGTAGTGTGCTCGTTCTATTGATTTTGTACTCTTTCTATGATGCGTTAAGGTCAAAATTTAAATGAATAATTTTATGTTATGAATATAACAATATATTTTCGGTTGATGTTTGTTCGTGTGCGTTTAGTTTATTGTTTATCTGAGATTATTTCCAACTAGTTACAGGGACTGATTTGAATACCGTTAAGGAAGTGTGAAATCTTTTGAACTAGTATGGTCTATAAAGACTAGTATAGAAAGTTGTCGAAAAATATGGAATAAAACTATTTGGAATTTTCACGTGCTTATCCAAACTAAGCGTTGTTTTTCCTTAATAAATGTATTATTGTAAATATTTATTTTAAGTTTAAAAATGAAAATATTTAAGGTTTTTTATATGAAACATAATTATACATAAGTGAATCTGTTTTATCCGAAATAATAGGATATCGTGTGTATGGTGTGTGCCCTAAGATGTATTTGCATTTCGTCAGGATTAAAATATTTAATGATTAAATAAAACATTGTTTACTGTTTTTGGGAGGTATACGAAAATGTTTTATCACATGTAATAAAATTGATTTAAAACTGAATATTTTGTTTATTTTTTCCTTTTGTAATTTTATTGGTCCTAGGTAATGAATAGAAGGGAAATTTCGCATTAAAAAAACGTAAAAGGTCAAAACATCACGTGGGCTGAAATCAAACAAATCTTTTATGTTACAAAGTGTACAGAACGGTCATGACGATCACCTGATGGTAAGTGATACGCCTGACCATAACAGAGCGGCATTGAAGGAGACCAACAACTGATGGACAGTTATTATCCTTAGAGACAACAGATGTAAGGTCTCTTAAACCCAGTCATTTCAAAAGCTGCAATGCCCTCATCCTGAAACACAAAAGTGCATATCACAAATTTTACGGGTCGATATCTGGCACTTCGGTGGTACTTACCTAGGCGACTCAGTATCGAGTCTACCACCAATACATAAATAACATAGAAATAAAACAACACAAATCCAAACTGCACATGTTTAATCAGTCGAAAACAGTGTATTTTAACCCGAAAATTATAACAGTCAAACTAAGCAACAGAGAATACACCGATTTTAGGCTACATATCAAAAGAGGAAAAACTTACAAATTTATTAGTACCTACTTAATTTTACAAAATTTAATTTAAAATAAAAAAACACTGACATGTCCTGACGAAAGTTGAGTATTTTTTTTTACAACAAATACATTGTTAAAGTTGCGTAAAAATAAAGAATAATATTAAAATCATCATGTACCTTTATTAGTCTTTAAAATGTATAAATACCTACGAAAGGTTTTTTTAAATATATATTTTTGATGTTAAGCATTCCACGGTGCATCTAGAATGGAGCACGCTAACCTAGATAAAAACCTATTTACTATTGACTAAAATCTTGATATAAATGACAAAAAAGTATCCATTAAATAAAAAAGTGTAAGATTTGTATGAGGGTTTGGTTCAGAAGACATTTTTTAATTTAATGATAAGTAATTTTAAAAGTTTTTCATAAATATATTTTTTTCAAGTAACATTAAAATCAACCAGTCAGAAAAAGTTATAAACTGCCTGAACGTTAAATATTTTATTTTACACCTTTTTCCAAATGTGTTTGAAAATTAGCAATTAAAATAAATATGTAAGCCTAAAATCGGTATACAATTGATTAATGATATGAACACGTTTTTTTACGATCACAGATTCCAATGGCCATGAAGCCAAGAAAATTTATTAACCGATAATATTGACAATGGAGTCATATTGTCAGTCAAAAAGTCAAAGATAGAAGAGTAAAGAAAATAGACACAACTTGAAAACTGTTAAAAAAATTAAAAACTAAAAATACTAAACTTCGAGTATTCAATTATAAATTGGGTTAGTGTGAATAAATATGTCAAAATTATATTCGTTAATAAATTTCGCATTCTTACTATTTTTATTTATAACTATTTTAACAACAATTTTGGTTATCAATACTAGAATCACAGAGTTAGTTTAGTCTACAAAATTACCCTTTTTAATTTGCTTGTGCTTTTCAATTAAGATCTTGTGTTAATTTTTGTTAAATTGAAGGTGTTATTCCGGTACCTATTTAGGATTGAAAGAAAAGCGTTATACAATTCCTAAATTAAAATTACCGCCTAATTTAACGAATTTGAAAAACAATGAATATGGCATTTTATTGCATACATCGGTCGTTTTATAAAAAATATGTTTATTTTTCAAAATTAAACACTTTAGTATAAAAAATGCTTTCCTCAAGAGTGTGAAATTGACATAGTAGTAATATTTGTTGCCATATTAAAAAAAAACATACAAATAAATGTCGTAGTATACGTTCATTTTTTTTGTTGTTTTATTTATATTTTTTATTATTTTTTTATACACTTATACTATAATGTTAACAATATTGATGGAAGGTGAGCGAATGATTTTTTTTTACAAAACGATTTTTTTTTGTATTTTTATATCATTCGCCACAGAATCACCGGCGGATTTAGAAGACACTCAAAGGACTCGAATCTAGATACAATTTGAGACTTTCACATTCTACGACTAAATTTACCAATGTCAAACGGCAAAATAAAGGATCAAGTTTGACTTTAAAATATTTGTTGTATCCCACGCCAGCGAAACTCCACCTTCCCTCAAAATCAATACATATAAGAGTACATGCATTACATTAAATCTACTTATATGCTTTTTAATTAAAATTACACACACTGTTCATGGAATGTAGATTTTTCAATGTCATAATTATTTTTCATGAAAACATTTGTAAATTTCGTCTAACTGCTTACTATTGCACTATTGTTTATAAAAACATATAACTTTTATTTGAGAAGAGAAAACTATTTTTATTAAACTAAGTTTCTTTTACAATTCCTTAAAAACGGGTCGCTCTTTCAGATTTTAATAGTTTTTATTTTCTGTTGTAGCATAAATGATTTATGAATTATGACTTACATTTAAAATATTACGTTTATACGACTATATTGTGTGATAGGCGGTAGATGCGTCGAGAATAAAGCGGTGTAAGTCAAAAAATCAACATTAAAGCTTCAATATCCAATGATGAACAAAGGTCATAAAAAAATATGATTTTCGATTTAAAAAAATTGAAAATTTGACTTACACCAAGAAAATCACTAACCAACTTCTTTTTTTGGAAATGGTTTCGAATATCAGTCTTTTGAGTTAAGAATATACAATGTAGAATGAGATCATGATTTCAGATTCTGTTTGACTATATTACAATTTAAGCATGGCTTCACTACGGGAAAACTAACGCTATGGGGCTATACATAAAAACCCAATAACATATGGCGTGACAAATTATTACAGTATAATTACATGAAATAGTAAAAATATAACGTTTAAATGCATAGAAAATATTGCAATAGAAATAACAACACAAATTTCAATAGAATAGTACATACAACCTTTTTGTTATCATCATGAATCACTCTATACCACGATATGAATGTAAAAAAAACCATGCATACCAACATAGAGAAAAACAAAAATGTACGTGCCAATGAAGTATACTTTGGCGGCAAAATAGAAAGTTTTAAATGGCTTTAAATCATTGCCACGCCAGTATTGTAAATGTACACGAAGCGACTTAAGCGTTTATAAGGCAAAATTACACTTGATTATTACATTTCGACCCTAAAGTCATTTCATCATCATTAATTAGGGTTCTAATTGCAATCAATGATATTCTGTATATATAAAGGTAGATACGCCATCCGTGCCTCAAAAACGAACGCCGAAGAGAGTTCATTTTGTACTCTTTTGTTTAGGTAAATGTGTTCGAAATTCGAAATATATGTGTGCTGTCGCTGCATTCGGAACACTTTTTTCGATTGTTTTGTGAGCATATCACGAATCCATACTTTTTTACATCATTGGTTGCAATTAAGGCCCGTATTCTAGAACGAGACTCAAACGTTGATCTTTACTTAAATAGAGTTAGAAACGGATAGCGCTCTATACGATACATTTTTTCTATGTTATAGGTAGCAAACGAGCGTGAATCTGTTTTTTTTTACGAAAATTATATAATTAAGTAGTATTAGTCAAAGAAACTTATGTATTTCAACTGTTTATTTGTCCGAATCAAAGGCTTATTCAAGGGCGGATCCAGGTAAGGCACCAGGAGGGGGTCACATAGTAGTAGTCAAGTTAAAATCTTAGAAGGTATTTTGTTAATGTACGTTAGTATAGTACTCAAAAATAGCTCAGGGTGGGTCATGACCCCCATGACCCTCCCCCTGGATCCGCCGTTGGACTGATTATTATAGCAAATGAGCAAGAGACATCTGATGGAAAGTGTTCACCTCCGCCCATAAACAACGTTGGCACCAGAATCGCCACTGCGTTGGTTGCCTTTAAGGAAGGAATACGCCCTTTACTTGAAGGTTCCTTTGTCATATTTGACATAGCGCCATCTTTAACTCTATTTAAGTAAAAATCTACGTTGAGACTCGTTCTAGAACACGGGCCTATAAGTTTGCTATTATTATGATCGATTACGTATACTTTAGTAATGTCCATTCAAATCCTTCATTGCGAACTTACATAATTACATTTTGGGGGCGATTTCCCGATTTATTTTAAAAGACAAATTATCATTAATACACTATGTACCTACACATTTTTAAATACTAGTAATCTCTTTAATATTACTTATTACTTACATTTAGCAAGGGTTATATAATAAACCTTGATTTTTTTCAAAAATTAAAATTAGTTTTTTTATTTAAATAATATGTCGTTAACAAAACAAGTCCTTTAACAATGGCGTCGCAATAATGCATCATTTTAAACCGAAGGATTTGATAAGAACACAATTTGCTTTATCGTTTACTAGCCGCTTACATTATTTTTTTTTTCTTACATTACGAACCGAATGCTACTCTAACACCCTGTTTCAAACAAACTGTACTCTCTCTCTCATTTGAAAATTCAATTTAATGGAATTGAAGGCACAAGAAATAGGTTTAGGATATCCGAATATTGCATTGAAATTATTTCAATCTATAAAGGAACTCAAATGACAGTTATATTAATACTTATAATTCAGATTATTAACCATATACAATATATACGCGATCTAGATTGAATAAAACATAACTTAAGGAAAAGAGCAGCCTCACTGCTCAGCAGAGTACGTGGAGTCCTAATGCCATTCTGAGGGTCATTGCTGATCATATGATGGGGTGATGTACAAACATCCATCAAAATTTTGATGCAATGAAATACGAACAAAAAAAATTGTTGACATCGAAACTAACATAGTTATAAGTAATTCAATGTACTTTATTAACACTTTATGGATCTAGCATGTTCTGAAATAAAGAAAGAAAGTAAGATAACTGTATGTAAAGAAACAACAACAGAAAATTTCTTTATTTTTTCAAGTATAAAGAGCCAAAATCGCCTGGTATTAAATGGTAGGGATATAAGCACATTTTATAGAATAGAGGTGACAGTAGTGCGCCACACATTTAAAGCGTAGAGGAGAATACGCCCTTTGAATACGTATGCCTTTGAATGAGCGTACGCCCTTTGAATGAGCACACGCCTTTTGAATGAGCGTACGCCCTTTGAATGACCGTACGCTCTTTGAATTTGCGTACACCCTTTGAATTGGGAAAGCCATTAATATGGGAAAACGTCTCAAACTAGGAAAAGCAAGTTAAATGAAAAATACGACCTTTATAAAGACACCAGGCCATTACTCCAGAATATTTCCTTTGGGACTGGTTTTTATTCGTTTATCTAGCATTCTAATGTTTATTAAGTTAATAATTGTAACTATTACATAAATTACATTTTATATACATTAATTACGGAAATAAATGAGAGAGAGAAAGAAATCACACAGTACATTATACACACAAACAAACGCTTCTGATTTTAGCACTGAAATGGCTATGTCTAGTTAAAGACTGTACTAAGACAGCTGGATACATATGAACACATTGGCAAATAGAAATAACAAATATGGCAGTACAGTAAGCACCTATTGGAATGTCAACTCTAGAATTTAAAAGGTCAATTTCAAATTATAACTGGCAGAGTCTATATAAAATTGGAGCAGACGAGTTCTGGGGACCTCTTCTTGCCAAGCGTAGCGTCGCCGTCAGGCCCGATGGACCGACGACTTGCGAGCGGTCGCTGGTGGAGGCTGGATGAGAAAAGCGGAGGACCGGGATATCTGGCGCAAAATGGGGGAGACCTATGTCCAGCAGTGGACTGCCATAGGTTAAAGAATCTCTATATGTAGTCGTGTGGTAACGGCTGATAAGAACATAACAGCCCCCCCTCTCCCTCCATCTCTCTTAGTCTCATCATCATCAGCTCATCAAAGTTCCAAGGGGCAGGAGCCTACCCGCATAGGCTGTATAGGCCATGTATTGCACCACCTTCTCTTCGCAGGCGTGCGTAGGATTCCTCACGATGTTTAGGTATTATTTATTTGACCATAGTAAATAATAGAGTTGACAGAGGCGGTTGACTTTCAAACTTGAGACTCATCATATAATTGTATTTTAATTTTCAACACCTTATCTTTTATTTGAGCTCTTATGTTTGTTGATAAATATTTAATTACAAAAATTAGTTTTAATATCGAATTATATAACCACGTTTTACTCTTAACAGTTTTTCTATTTTGTCATGCTTTATAGGGTAACAAAAAGATATTATGGCATTGTCTTAAATTATTTTTTAGTGTTTTGTAAGTTGCTAGATGCTAAAAATCATTTTAAAATCGCCAGACATTTTATGGATAAAAAGGCCCTGTATTTTTCTACGTTTCAAAAGCCGGACGAGCGCCGGGCACCGTAAATTTTGTCCGACGGGCAATCTAAAGCTGATGTCCGGTTTTATCCGGAAGCCTGGCAACCCTATATTGGACACAGTATTTCCATGTGTTTCCCGTTACTAGACCAGCCCGTATTACATGTGAACCTTACGGTCATGCCTATCTCAATTTGCAGCTCTAAATAAACTGTCCTTGTAATTAGGAACAAAACAAAAAGAACAAAATATTTAATGTTCTTCCTTTTTAGTATTCAAAGTTATTAATTAGGTCCAAATAATACCTACCTAAAGGCTACTATCATTGAAATACATATATTAGCTCAAAACTACTACAAACTGTCGATAAGCTGGCAGAAGAAGGACAAAACATTATTTATTATTATAAACGAGTATACGGTAATTTAAATTATTTATAACTAATTTCCTGAACACGTGCAAATAACTGATAATAATTATTGTCACTTTAAAATTATGTGATTACTTATTATTGGATGTTTAACAAATAATATCTATGTGACATTTACAGTTACCTCAATTTGAAAGTCAACCATTAATTTTATTTAAACACTAAATGATTCTCTAAATTGGTCATTTTAAAAAAACAACGTTTTACAAATTAACTTGAGATCAGATTTAATATAAGTTTCTTTTTTCTTGAAAAAAAATAAACTGCATAAAAATAGTGTTGTCATAATAAAATATAAATTACAATGACTTGAAAAATGTATAGCAAAAACAATGATGCAAGAATATTTAAAAAACTTTTTAGGAATTATTGATAATTTCATTTTCAGTAACAATTCCTAAAATTTGTAGTAAATGAAATTGTCAGTAGATTACCCTTAAGTTGGCGGGAGATTCAAACTAGTTTCACGTTTTATAAGAGAATAATTTTTTGACCATCCTAAAAATGTCTCGAAGACTATTCAATAAGGAAATTCAAATTTGAGTATAAGTACATCGATAGATATATGGCTGAAGCTATTAGTAGCCCAGTCATATTATCCAATAAATATTGTTTAAATGTCATTTTTAACAATGGTGATGACTATTGTTGCAATTTTAATTGGTTTTAAATTGATTTCAATATTATGTTGATAGCTAAGTTAAAATTATATGGTTAGAATACATATTTGTTGCTATATTGTTTAGATAGACAAAAATACATCTATGCTTATAAATTAACTATTTCGCTTAAACTAACTAGCCTTGCTGGTGTTTTTTTTTTCCGTTACATTTGAGCAAAAAATGTAAACCAATTTAATATTTATAATTTCTAAAGTTGAATGTTAATATTTATGAAGAAAAATTCTTTAAATCTTGATCAAAGATAATGAACACCTTTTACAAAGCTGATTCACTAAAAAAATTAAGTTGAAACAGTTAAAGGAAACCCATCAGCAAAGCATTCATGCATTCATGCTTCTTACTCTAACATCTCGGCTAGCTTCAATCTCCTTTCAACATGTTCTGGATCCGAACAGTGCCCCATCAGGACAGACTCACCGACAATCAGATTCTCGAAGCACAACGAGCAAGCGTACATCGCATCCCCGAAGCACACAACTTTATTATCATCCCGATACATCTTCATCGGATTTAGCACCGTACTAGGCTGGATTTCTTTACCCGACGACACACACTTTTTTATATACGCGTTTTGTACAGAAAATGGATTTTCTCGCAGTGTTGCTGACTCAAATATGCCGCAACAGCCCGTTCTCCTGTCTCGATACTTTTACACGCTGGACAGTGGAACGTTATGGTGTTCTTGGACTCATACTCCTGCTCGCTTTGATCACACTTCAGCTGTATACTATGTACTTGCACGTAGAAAGTTATGCGCTCTATCGCCGCTTTTTGTAGCAACGTGCTCAAAAGACTCGTGTCTTGGAAGCTGTTGTAGCTGACGATCAAGTCCAATGACTCGGAGAACGCGGTTAAAGTCGACGAATCTAAGCTGAAGTTGCCAATGGACGACGTTATTGATTGGCTGGAAATTGAGCCGTCGTTCTTCGTTGTGAGACCGGAATCAGTTTCAGACGGGGATCTGTGACACTGGCATATACATTTAGAGTCTTCTTCATATTCGCTGAGCATATGTGTTGTGTTGTTCATGTCTTCATTTGGCTGGAACAGATTCAATAATGCATCCCTGTAGTCCGGAAAGTCGAAGTGCTTGAATTTCTTTTTGTGGTTTATTTGGTACCGTTTGGGATTACGTTTGGTTTTGTGCATATCGAAAGTGATACCCCTACGGTTCCTCTGTACTTTTTTACACATTTTCGGTTGATTCTTCGGATGCTGCAAGTGTGTGTTGATGAATTCCTCAATGCTGTGCTTCATTGCGTACAACTGTTTTCTCAATTTGAGTTTAGTTTCCTCGTCCTCCTTCTCCATAATGATATTCCAAGAGCCAGTAGGACTGATGCCTCGGTCTAGGTTATCTATGTATGTAACTTCACCGAGTATTTTTGGGATTTTGGAGACATCTGTGCCAGGTAATGTTGTGACTACAGACCGACACTGGAACACTTTAGACACTTCAATATGGAATTCAAACTCAGAGAGCATCTTTTTTAGGAAACACTCCAGTTTCTCTAACTTCATCTGATATGTGAGCAGTAGGGAAATACGTTCCTCCTCATTTTTGTCAACTTCAACGTCCCAAAAGACTCGGGTGTGGCTGATGGGACGAGTCGGTTCTCCAACACCGGTTCTACCTCAACCCTGCGGCACATCTTGATTTCCTCCCCATCATCCGAGTCAAACGTTATATCTGTTTCGGACTGGTCTGATAACGATTCTATATCAACATTGGCATCCCCACCTGAATCCTCTGACATTGCATCGAATATATCAAATGAATTATTAAAATCGAATCTTTGGATATTACTAAACAAATCGGCACTTTTTCTGTCCAATAAGACATGTTTCGGAGTGTTCTCAACATTACTAGGTGATTCCTGATTTAGATTCTCTGTCATGGACTGGCTCGCTTTCTTGATGTCCAGTTTTAGTTTTTTACTCTTTCTCTTATCTTTCGTCTCCATATCCCCACTTACATTCATTATATCTGTATCTGATAAAGAAGATTTCTGTGATGTATATGTTTTTACAAGTTCCGGTAGTTTCAAACTGGTAGCGCACTGTTTTGATGTTGAATCTGGCTCGGTTCTGTCGAAATCAATGTTTTTCGTCTCTAATTGAGTAAAGAAACTGGGATCGCCCTCCTCGGTGTCGAGTTCACCAGGTTTCTTGAAATAATTAATGTTCGACAACATTTTTCTTAATGAAAACGCCATTTTGGCGACGGATACACTGCACAATACAATTAAATTGTTTTCAATCCAGAATTTATTTTGAGTGCGCTGTCGGATAATAAAATATATTTAGTAAACAAATGTAAGTAGGTAACAAAGAAACATACAATAATGGTTTTGAAAACCTTTTTTTACCTGTTACTAGTTTGCTACGGTTGTCGTTGACACTTTTTGATGTTCTCACGTCATTTTTATTACAAGGGTAGCCTTTTTAATTTAGAAGTACCTTCGAATTACTAAAGAATTAATATATTTTATATTTCAACACAAAGCACTTGAAACTGACAATCGACGACAACTTGCAAAACGTATGATTAAACTCGGTCAAATTTAAAATACACCTGATTTAATCGTCGGGCGCTAGTAGCACGGATTGTTGCTCTACGAATGAAAACTATAAAATCAATACTAACATTCGGCTTTAGGCGGGTAATGTATTTATTTTTAAAGTTTTATTATTTAAGTTGCCAGGTTTCAAGATAATAACATATGAGAAAATACTGATATTAAACAACTTTTGCTGCTTTAAAACATTACATAAAAAAGATTTAACTTGTTTCCGAATATTTTTTTTGATAACTTTATTGTATATGCATTTCGATTCAAGCATTTCATTCCTTTACGGTTATTACGGTTAATACTAATAATGTCTTAAATCCAAAGCTAAAAATTTTCATGTGTAAACCAACAATGTTCATAGTATTAAACATTTTAGTTATCTGCCTTTTATTATTTTAGGTATCGATTTTTTTGTTTCTCATTTTTAGAGTTTTTATTTATTAAAACTTATGTAACTCGGAACTGCATTTCTAATTGTCCATTGTCATTCCATTTCTGTCAATCTGTCATTCATTGGCATATTTTGCTATTGTTTTGTGTTTCGCTAACTACGTACATAAATAACACATTTACGCTACTTGTTGTAAATTAACAGTCATTAATTGTTGACTATTAGATACAGCTACAAATATCTACAGACTATTCAAAACCGTTTTGTGGAAACCATTGGTAACCTCGAATAATTGTAATTATTAGTAGAATGAAGCCAAATATCGACGTGGACTCTCTTCGATCAGAGCATGAGTCCGAGGAGCAATGGGAGGTCCGAAGGAACTTTATGTTGGAGCACAAGGATAATTTTGAAGAAGCGGAACTTGTAACATTAGCTCAATTGTTTACTAATATCGAGTTTCTAGGATGCAGGTACGCTTTTGTATTTGAAACAAGTAAATGATAAAGTAAACTTACTGTAAGTCTACTTGGTTATTAAACAGTCGCCATGACCGAAATCGGTCGGACATCTCTCTCTCTCTCTCTTCAACTGATCGCAGTCCACTGCTGGACATGGATCTCCCCCATTTTGCGCTCAATATCCCGGTCCTCTTTCCTCATCCAGCCTCCACCAGCAACCTTTCGCAAGTCGTTGGTCCATTGGGCTGAAGGGCGTCCTATGCTACACTTGCCAAGATGCGGTCTCCACTCTGGTCAGGTTGGAGTGACCAGAAGGCCGCCATGGCTCACGCACAATGGTCCACTGCACGGACTAAGTGCGGGAACCAACACCACTAACATAGAACATCACTTGGTTATCAACTTATTTCAAATTGTTACCTTGTAATAGCTTCAATATGTGACTTTGGCCCAATCATGGAAAACACAGCATATCCATAACTCCAAGGATGAAGAATTAATACTAATTTAAAACTTGGTTCAATCTACCAATGGTTCCCAGGTTTGGCATCTGTCGAGAGGAAACTATCAAGAAACTTTTATAGTTACTCTTTAGAAATCCCTAATTAATATAAGTTGCATCATAAATTATAAGATAAATTATAATAAAGAGTAACTCGAGTTTCTTGCCAGCTCTTCTCGAAGATCCTACTTATTCTGAAGTCACAAAAAATATAATGATAATAATAACAATTGACAATTCAAAAGTATCTGTAACAGATTTTTTTGAATAAAGGTTTTTTTCTTTCTTTCTTTCTTTCATAAGTTGACATTGTTACTAACAAGAAAATGAGGCTAACAGACCTGAAAGAAATAAAAAATAAAAAAGCATTAATTTTTTTATATTATTTTAAGGACTAACATGTACTTTAATTTGCCCCAATAATCTTATTTTTCTTTTTTTCTTTTCATTGTCATTAGCCTATAAGTCTTATAACAAGTTGCAGAGCGTTCCCGCAAGCATAGCTATGGGGATAATCATTTGTACATTATATAGTATTTAAAAGCATATAAGTGAAGTATGTAATATGGATTTTTATATCTGAAATAAAAATAAATGAAATAATTAATTGTATATTTCAGATACCCACCACAGACAATGAAAAGGATCGCAATGCTATCAGATAAAGTGGCTGCGAAATACAGAGACAGTCGTAAGAACAAACTGAAACGCACATTTGTGCAGGCCAGCGATGCAGCCGAGCAAAAAGCAAAGAGAACATTTAATAATAAATAAACTAAATTATATTAAGCTAAGAAGGTGGGAGGCCTATGTAAGGAAGATAAACTACCAGTAAAAGGAGAAGGAAATAAATAATTAGTTTAGCACGTCATCATTAGCTTATTGTACATCTCCATCAAGGTGCACTAGCCTACGTGTAAGCATATTAAGGCCTTAGTCGTCCATGCAGGCCCAATGTGGATTGGCAGACTTAACGCACAACCTTTGAATCTATCTGCAGTTGCGTGAAGGTTTCCTTATGATGTTTTCCTTCATCGTAAGAGCGTCAAATAACGTACATTTAATTTCGGAAATTCGAAAACATTGGTATGTGGCGGGATTTGAACCTCAGCCCTCCCGGTAGAAGGTTAACAGTCCACGCCATTGAGCCACCAATGCTCTCTTTTCACATTGTAATATAAATATATAGCTTTTGCCCGGGGCTTCGCTCGAATTAATTTCGGGATAACACGGTACTTTCATATATCACTATACACATTTCCCCTCCCTCCAAATAAAGGTTTCGGGGTCAATTTCAGATTTTTTTTAGCAAAAAATATGTTATAGTGAGCTAACCTTAAAAGATAGACATATGCTGTCGCGGACTTTTTTGTAGACCTTTAAAATAAGAACAATACTCTCATACATGACTTTTGTGAAACTTAACCGTTTAGTCAGCGTACGCAGCGGAAGCGCCAAGTATGAAAAAATACCCCTGATTTTGAAACATTCTTCATTGCTGCTCCGCTTCTATTACTCGTAGCGTGATGATATATAGCCTTTAGCCTTCCTCGATAAATAAGCTATCTAACACTGAAAGAATTTTTCAAATCGAACCAGTAGTTCCTGAGATTAGCGCGTTCAAACAAACAAACAAACTCTTCAGCTTTATATATTAGTATAGATTCAATATAAATAAAACTGGAGGGACTGTTTGTAATATTAAAATAACTTTTAACCCAAAATCTGTTCATAAATAACAAAACTATCCATGAACAAATATAAAAAAGCTTTTTTGACATCGGTTAAAAAATATTATACTGATGTAAACAAATAAAAAATATACGAATTATTATTACTTGTTTTTATTTATTTACATTTCCATAACTCTTTAATCGCCGCAGATAGATATATCCGACAAATAATTGAAGATTATTTTCTAGTGTCTGGAATCTTGGAGGTTTACGAGGTTTAAGGCTTAATAAAACCTGTTATCCACGCCGGCCCAGTGCTGATTGGTCGACTTCTCGCACAACTTTGAATTTCCTGACGTCCGCAGGTTTCCTTACATGTTTTCCTTCTCCGTAAGAGCGTTGGATAAACGTTAATAAATGCCAAAATTCGAAAGTACATTTAAAGCGGGATTTGA
This sequence comes from Leucinodes orbonalis, assembly GCA_019425675.1. NCBI lineage: Eukaryota > Metazoa > Arthropoda > Insecta > Lepidoptera > Crambidae > Leucinodes > Leucinodes orbonalis. The sequence goes on along the minus strand of PQWD01008306.1, from coordinate 358 downwards.
ACCTGCACCCTCTAGATTGGAAGGCAACAGTCCACACCAATGAGCCACTCTCCACGAACTACGAATACACACAATGTATATACAAAGAAACAGTATTTAAGTATGTTTATCCGTTGTTTTAGTACCCATACCACAAGCTTCACGCTAAACTTGGGGCAAGGTGGCGCTGTGTGAATGTCAGTGGATATTTATTTATCCCATTCCTGCATTGCGATGTCATCATAGACTTATTATTTTATCTGTCTACGGATGTTATAGAATGAAAATGAAAAGTGTTTATTCAGTTTAGGTCCTTAGAGAACACTTATGAATGTCACATGAAAATTATATTGAAAAAGCTATAATACTTGTTTTTGTT
>PQWD01008305.1:53532-86156 GCA_019425675.1 Leucinodes orbonalis | reverse complement strand
GGTACTTAGTAAGCTTCTATAATATAAATGTATGGTGTTAGCTTATATAGATATATGGTATTAGGTTCCTATAACATATTCTGTAAAACAGCTGGTAGCAGTTGCCATCAAAACGATGGACAGTTTCTTGTGGCGTGCTATTGGAGAGGCCTATGTTCAGCAGTGGACAGGAGTAGGCTGATGAAAATTATAATGTCAAATTTCCATAATTTGACTACAAGTATAGGTCAAATGTATGCCAATGATTTCAAATTCTTCTGTATATGACTAATGTATTTGGATTTATTTGTTGGGATGAACAATCTGTCAATTGAAGATGTAGTAACATCTGTTACAGAGACACGAATAGAAAGAGAAGAAAGAAGATGCACCAGAGAAAGAGGATGTACAAAAGAGGTGAAGCCGGAGGTGAAATATCACATTTCAATTGAAGACGAAGGACTGAAAGAGTTGCTGACTATTGATGAGCAGTATAGACATCTGCTGGTATTGGTAAGTTTATTTAATTCATCATCCTTATCATCAAATGAGATGGTGGCTAGATAAAAAATAACTTAACTAAATGCACAATCATGAACAAAACAAAAACGGCCTTATTACAAAAAAGTGATTTAGAACTGGTTTAAACCTGGACTAACTGATCTTGTATTGTTACGGTATTAAAGTTAATACCAGGCTTAAAATGTGATCTTATTACAAAACGTAGACCAATCATTGACTAGGTAAACCAAAGATAGTCCCTGTTCTAAGTTTTCGTTCATTCTTTTATAATGACTTCGTTCAGTACGACATTCCGTTTCTCTTAACGTTGCAATCAACTTTGTACTTTTGATAATATTTAAAATTTGTTGTATTATTTTTAAATAATAATATTTAAAAATAATACAACAAATTTTAAAGCAATATTTCTTCTTTTAAGTTCCAATCCGTCAAACAAGTTATAGTTTTGTTTAAAATAATGATATATTTTTATTGATTCCTATGACACGGAGCGTAGTTAGCGCGTAATTTGAAAAGTAATTGACTGTCAAGAAAGAGCTCTATTGTTCCTATAAAATACCATGCAAATAAATAAAGGAATTATTGTTATATTGTGTTAATAATGTTGTACTGACTCGAAGTATTACTATTTTGTGACTCTGTATGAGAAGTCGTGGGTTAAAATTGTGAAAATAAGTCGGAAACAGCAGAAAAAAAGTAAGATGAAAATTCGAGGTCTAAAGAAAAAGCAATGATATTCTCTATATTTCATCATTGAGAAACAGCAGTAAAATATTGTGTAACTACAAGCGATGCAAAGTTCCATTTCACTGCAATTTTGATAAACAATCACAAAAAATTACATAATTGTATTAAAAACTGAAGAGTGGAAGAATATATCAATCAAGTAAGTTTTATATATACTTATTGCTTTTACCTATCAGGTAGTGAAACATATGATTTCTTTATAATTTAAATGCAATTGAAGTTCAATATATTTCACAATAGTAAATGTACATTGACTCAAGTCTTGATTTTTTTTACATAATGTAGTAAACTCGAATTGGATCTTGTATTAAATATTAAAGTATAGAATTCAAACATATTTAATATAACAGATTTGAAACATGTAATAAACGTAAATTATCTTTAATTGTAGATTCCACTTATCATGGTGGCTAAAGCAAAACATATGTTTGTAGACTGGCCATTATGAAGGAACTAAGGAATACATTTGTTAAATGAGTTAATTCCAGTATCAACTGGATATAAAAAGCAAGGTGAATAGTCAAATAAAATGAAAGTAAAAACTTGGGATGAAATATTATATTTTATGTAACACAAATATAGTAGGGGTACAGAGAGACCCAAAATTAAAATGATAATAAACAATACAATTGTTTATATGTATATAGAAATTATCTAATAACTTTGACAAGCATTCTTAAAAAATCATACTTTCTTGCCCCATACCAACTTTACATACTTATATCACTATTGTTTTTAAAATCACATTTTTTTTCAGTAATGAGTTCAAGAAAAGGCAGCTTGAAATGGTGGAAGTGGAGTGGAACTGATGTTAAATGTTAAAATTGATTTAATTTTAATTAGAAATAGTATTGTTATAAATGTTATAATGTGACAAAAAAGATTATTAAATAAAATGTTGGAATAAAAATGTTTTGTTATTTATAAATATTGATGTATCAGCAAGAGAAAAATAAACAAGTCTCATGTAATATCCTTTTCTTTTATTAAATATCAGACTACCATCAGCATACATTTTCATCTCCGATATGAGCACAGTATTTTCTTGTTTTTTTTTCAGTTCCTTTCTGTCCATTTAAAGTGACACGTTTTTTGCCACTATTTCCATATCTTACTGATCAGTTGTACTATAAAAGCACGCCATGTACCTATATCGGCTGCATCATCATGAATCTAATGAAAATTAAGCAAATATTTAAATTTCTAGATAAACTGACATGTATTCAATTACTTTATGGCGAGCCCATTTGGGTATCAAAGGCCATTCATGGGAGTCTTTGGTGAAATGGTCATGTAAAACATCAACAATTGTTTTGGCAAAACGTTTCGTAATTCTTTAATATGGCGCTGCACGTAATTCAAATTCAATACGCCGAGAGGTCTCTTATATACCTTAATCTTAAAAACCATTAAATCGACATAATTGATGATCGTAAACTAAATACAATGTTACAAAAAATCTAAGTATAACCTCAAAACAAAGTTAGTCCACTGTTAAACTAGGTGTCACACGGGTTTAAATTTAGCACCACAGATAGTCCGAACCTAAGCGTTAAACCTCATTTTGTAATAAGGATTTTTTTAGTCCATGGCTTAAACCAAGTTTAATCCCAGTACTACATTTAGTCCACGTTTGGAATAAGGCGGAAAATGTCCGAGCCACTTGACACAAACGTTGATTTATTGTATATTTATGACATAAAAATGTTTATTAAAATTTTGACCTTAAGGTTAATAAGTATAATAAATAAATATCCACTGACAGCGCCATCTAGCCCTAAGTTAAGCTTGAAGCCTGTATTATGGTTATTAAACAACAGATAAACATACTTATATATTTTTTTTTGTAAGTACATGTAATAAGTATGTATAATATATACATAGAAAACACTCAGACATGTTCATGCACACGAATGTTTGTACTGCCTACCACTGCTCGAACCCGGAAACCTTGGTGTTGCAGCCGACCTCTCAACTGCAACACAAAATGGTTCGTCATAGGGTGTCATTAAAAGGGTTTGTCTAAAGTATACATTAACTTTTAAGCATACATAATTTTGGATTTCAATACCGTTATGTGTATTGCATGATTATGTTATTCTTAATTTTTACTGCTTTGTATGTCAATATTTAATTAATAAATATCTTTTCTATCTCCATTAAGTTACAGCTACTCTTATATATAATTTAATATATAAGAGATGTTGCTGACACATACTACAATACAATAAAATGTGTTTAACTTTTTGCCTCCAGTTGGAACAGTTCTCCCTCGGCGAGGACGGTATCCAGTTCAACAGGAAGCTGCGACACTTCGAGACGGCCGTGACCAGCGTTTGCCCAGACGAGGCGAGGTTGCAGTGAGTATAACTGTAATTATCATCATCATCATCATCATCATCATCATCTCATTAAACGTCCCCACCGAGGGGCACAAGACTAGTATAGGGTGTATAGGCCTTAATCGTCCATGTGGGCCCAGTGCGGGTTGTACGACTTCACGCACGACCTTTGAATCTTTTCGCAGATGTGCGCAGGTTTCGTCACGATGTTTTCCTTCACCTTAAGAGCGTTGGATAACATACATATAATTTCGAAAATTCGATAACACTTTGGTATTTGGCGGGATTTGAACCTGCGCCCTGCGTTCGGACACAGGCCACACTATTGAGCCACCGACGTTCTTAAATTAATAATTAATAAATAAATATCCACTGACATTCAAACAGCGCCATCTAGCCCCAGGTTAAGCGTGAAGTATTATGGGTACTAAACAACGTATAAACATACTTATATACAATTTTTTTTGGACATACATGCATATTATACATAGAAAACACCCAGACCATTACAAACAGACATGTTGATGCTCATAAATGTTTGTACGGCCCAAGGATCGAACCCAGAACCCTTGGTGTAATAGCCTACGTCTCGACCATTACACCAAATGGGTCGTCAAGACACGGCAAGAGCGTGGCGGGATTTGTACCTGCGCCCTGCGTTCACAGGCCACGCCATTAAGCCACCGACGCTCTTACTACCCATATTACAGGCTAAAGGCTTGCTTTGGGGCTAGATGGCGCTATTATATATCGTTATGTGAAAGTTAGTGAATATTTATTATCAATATGTTGTCCAACAGACAAGCGTTCGCTACGTTCCGAGGCGCTGCCCTAGCTCGTTCGAGTACCGCTCGCAAGTTGGCCGCTGTTGGTGCTTCGTTTACACGACAACAAAGGCAACAGTTGTTAAGGGCTGCTCTCCTTAATGTCGTCATGCAAGGGACGTTTGCGAGTAAGTTAATGTATTATTAGAATTAATGCTAGATAAATATATATTTCAATTGTGTTGTTCCATGTAGCATTTGCCTGCGTTAAATTTGGTGTTCCCCGCGGCTCCCCTTTACTGATTACGCTAACAGAGTATTATTTTTGGCTGATAGATGATATTATACGTTTCGCCATCGATTTTAAGCTACCTTACTTAAAAAGTTGCGAAAAGCGACATATCAAATTTTACTCACTCTTAAACAGGGGCCAATCTCCGAAAAAAATTAATTTTCATTGTATGTGACAAAGGGCATACTAATTTTTATCTTTCTTACTTGAAAAATCGTTTCGAAAGTGTAGATCGCTCCAAGCGATACGAAAGTGTAGTTCGCTCTATGTTCGCACATAGAGCGAACTACACTTTCGAAAGTTTAGTTCGCTTCATAGGTTACGAAAGTTTAGGTTGCTTCATAGGCTACGAAAGTTAGGTCGATCCATCGGCTACGGAAGTGTAGATCGCTCCATAGGCTACGAAGGTAGGTCGCTCCATAGGCTATGAAAGTGTAGATCGCTCCATAGGCTACGAAAGTTTAGGTCGCTCCATGTGCTACAAACGTGTAGGTCGCTCCATGTGCTACAAAAGTGTAGGTCCATCCATGTGCTACAAAAGTGTAGGTCCATCCGTATGCTACCAAAGTGTAGGTCGCTCCGAAAGCATAGGTCGCACCATATGCTTCGAATGTGTAGGTCCATCTATGTGCTACGAAAGTATGTCGAACCATGCTCTACGAAAGTGTAGGTATCCCCATGTGCTACTAGAGTGTAGGTCGCTCCATGTGCTACAAGAGTGTAGGTCGCTACATGTGCTACGAGAGTGTAGGTCGCTCCATGTACTACGAGATGCGCTACGGAAGTGTAGGCCGCTTTATGTGCTACAAAAGTGTAATTCCATCCATGTAATACGAAAATGTATGTTGCTCAATTTGCGACAAAAGTGTAGGTCCATCCAAGTGCTACGAAAGTATACGATCCATGGGCTACGAAAGAGTAGGTCACTTATAAATAAATAATAAAGCACACAAGAGATACTTTATCCGAAGCTATTGCTCCATTGGACCGATATTTATAGTATATCTTAAATATGTGCTTGTCAGTAAACGGTCTTTAAGCTAGTGTATGGCAGAATTTCAACGAGAAGAGAGGTTTATAAATTAAAATATTTAAGTATTTTTAGAGATTTCATAAAAAAACCTTTTTGTAACGACTTTACTGTGAACCATGATTAATTTCAACCTCACTGTGAAACATGATAATTTTAACCTCACTGTGTATCAAGATTAATTTCGACCTTACTATGAACCATGATTTATTTCGACCTTACTGTAAACTATGATTAACTTTCACCTTACTAATAACCATGATTAATTTGGACCTTACTGTGAAACAAGATTAATTTCGACTTAACTGTGATCCGTGATTAATTTTGACCTAACTGTGAATCATTGCTAATTTCGAGCTTGATTAATTTTGAGCATACTGTGATTAATTATTTATTTTAACTTAACTGCGAATTATGATTAATTTCAACTTTACTGTGAACCATGTTTAATTATGCTTTAGCTTTAGAAAGGTTTATAAATTTAAATATTTTTAGAGATTTCATAGAAAAACGTATTTTTATGAACGTTTTGTTACAGAATTGGACGTTTTGGAGCGAGCAAATCCTCAGTATCTTATAAACGCAGCAAATCTCATGGGAGACTACTTTGCAGGTTTGTTCTTTTTAGAAATTCAATTCTTTTTTTTATGACTGTTTGTATGTCTGTCTATTTGTTCCGGGTAATCTTTGAATGGCAGTATCGATTTGGACGGGATTTCAATTGGCAGCTAGCTGATTTTATAAGGAAAAACTAAGGCTACGTTTACTTATTACAATTTTTCTAATTGCTTAATTTTTAGGTGGTAGTATATAGTAGTCTTTACCTGTGAACCATGATAATTTCGAGCTTGCTGTGAACCATGATTAATTTCGACCTTACTGTAAACTAGGATTTATTTCGACGTTACTGTGAATCATTACTAATTTCGAGCTTACTGTGAACCATGATTCATTTCGACCTTACTGTGAACTATGATTAATTTCCACCTAACTGTGAACCATGATTAATTTCAACCTCACTGATCATTACTAAATTTAACCTGACTGTGTACCATGATTAATTTCGACCTTACTGCGAACCATGATTAATTTCGACCTCGCCGTGAACCATGATTAATTTAAGACTTTATTCCCATATCCAGAGGCTCGACTATGCAACGGCAACAAGGTGCACATACTGGCCGCCCCGCTCCTCCAGTACATGCGGGCGCTGCTGGCCAGCGACGACACCAGGGCACACAGGAGTCTGGCCACTCAGGTACATATATAAATAAATAAATATTCACACAGCGACATCTAGCCCCAAATAAAGCACACACCCACCATTATAGATTCGTCAAGTCTGTCTCTCTGTCTGCCTGTCCGTCCGTATGTCAGACCCTTATTTCTCCGAAACTATAAGCACTACAGTATTCAAACTTTGTAAGTATATGAATTCTGTAAACCGCTATAAGGTTTTGATAAGAAATTTGAAAAAAAAATATTCGGGTTCCCCATACATTGAACTGAAACTCAAAAATATTTTTTTCATCGTTTCTGCAAGTGTGGTGTATCAATGTTTAGGTCTTGAAAATTGATGTTGAGGTTAATATCATTTTCTTTTAATTTGAATAGTTTGCGCGAGAGATACTTCCAAAGTTGAAAAAAGTGTCCCCCCCACTCCTCTAATTTCTAAACTACGGGGTTGATAAAAAAAAAATATATATGATGTACATTACCTGAATGAAATCTAACAACGAAATTTAGTGTGAACGTTATCTGGTGTGTAGTTTTATTTTATACGTCATAAACCACCATTTTCTCATAATAAAGCTTTTTAGGTGCCAAATTAAAAATATTGTATTATTAATTACTATTATTATTGTTAACAGCTGATGCAGAACGGCCGCGAGCTCCTATCTCAGCACACCGCCCAAGAGCTGGACGACCTGTCCATCTCCATCCGCCTCCGTCTGCTATCACCGCCGCCCGTTAGCACCATCTGGCTTCTCCTATCAGCGGACCTATGCCTCAACAAATTCCTCCCATTACCCAATACTCTCCAACAGTTCTACGCCTCCCACCTAGAGTTAACCCCAGAGGAGAACTTCAGCGAAGTCAGCTACGGATCGTGGAAGAAGAGTCCGGAAAAGGAGGACTTCAGACCTGATGTTAGCACTGACAGCGTAACAGATAAGATTGGTCAAAACGTCTCGCAATTGAGTCTGAACGACGAAATGGATACGAAGCCGAAGTTGAGACCGATTTTGGGGGCGGGAGCTGGTCTGTTAAGGCAAGAGCAAGCAGTCTCATCTCAAGACAACTATGAACATGGTCGAAAGCAGTCTGTCGAAACGGTATGATTTGAACACATGGAGACAGCAAGAAGAAGAGAAAGAGGAAGAGCCAGTATTCAATCCGTCTGTGATGCCACCATTCCCAGTGCCAGATTATCCACCGCCAAGGTTCAATTATCAGGAAGCGAATTATTTGCAACAAGGTGATGGAGCATACATCCAAACTCAGTACCAACCTACAGCCAACTTTAACCAACAGGGTGATACGTTCCAATTTGCGGACAGACCGCAAACGGAGAGGGTCAACAGTGAAGTGCAAAAGAACTCGCAGAGCAAAAGACCAGTGGAGAACTGGAGACGGAAAAAGTGATCTGAAAGAAGACTCGAACAGGAATAGACAAAGGAACTGGACAAGACAACGTCCAAAGACAATGTAGACGATGACGATGAGAAGAGCAAAGACGGAGAAAAATACCCCCGGTCGACGTCGAGAAACTCAAGGGATTCAAGACCGGTGAACCGTATGAACAGACGAAGCAGTGGCAGTAATGAGAATGTGAACTCGAGTTCGGGGAAGACACCGCCTCGGAGGCATGTCAGTGATGTGCCAAGAAACCACAAGTACTGGACCACGACGATAGGTGTGACAAGGACTATAATAGTTAGTGATGTGACTGTTAGGGAAGTATTTGTGCGGTACAAAGTTGTAAGGATAGTGTAATGCTGGAGTGCGTTAAATGTGTTTCAATTAATAAGTAGGCCTTGTTCAGCTATTTTAAAATGCACCTATTCTGTCTTTATTTTGTCTCAATCGTTATATAAATCATTATATCAATTGTCAAAAAAATATCGTATAAAGTAGTAGAAATACCAATTTAAAATTTCTACAAACAATTGAGACACAATTGAGTTGATGTCAAGTTTGACGTTGGTTTGACAGTTGATATAATGGTTTATATTAATAACTTTTGAGACAATGAAGATAGAATATGCATTTTTAAAATAATTAGGGCCCAGATATCTTATCTTAGGACTTAACTATTTTTACAGTCCTAATTATTTTGTGGCATATATTATACTTCACATAATGAGGCTGAAACTGACAGAAAATTGTAGCAGAAAAAACGCGATGCTCAGGTACGAAAAATACTTGGTACTAAAAAACACTGTTTTCATTTATAACCTTTGACTGCTATGTGCAATAGAATTGACTAAGTCCATTTTTAGTCACTGAGCATCGCGTTTTTCAGCTAGAATTTTGCTGCCAGCAGCAATTTCATTTGACAGGTGTGATGCAGAGTGAACATATTGGATATAAACTGCACAAGATACATAGTCACTAGGTATTTATCACTCCCTGGTAATGGGCCACCGACGCTCGCAACTATTTATCGATGTATATTGACGCTGAATGTCGATAAATATTTATCAATTTCATTTATTATGTGGAAATTTTTTTTATTGATTTTAAAATATGGGATACTTTTGAAAGAGAGAAATATTAATTCTTTAGCACAATACAATTTCTTTTTTTTTTTTTTCGGAATGACTTTTGGCCTCAGGTGACCTTCACAGCTTCACCGGACAATTGGCGAGCGCAGATGGCTCTCAGCCAATAGAAATAATACAATTCAAAAAAGTTGTAATAATAAAGATACAGTATAAAAGTGTTGCAGTGTAGCAACACAAACCAACTTTAAACAGCATACCTTTTACTCAACTATCAAGGTGCAACATAAATACTTCATCATCAGCCTGGAATGATAAATACTTCATCATCAGCCTGTAACGGCCCATTGCAGGGTACAGGCCTTCCCCACAGCATAGCCATGGGGAGATTGGGCCATAACCCATCACACAGGTCCGAAGCAGATTGGTTGGTGAGTACTTACCAGTGCTTGATAGTGATATTACGGTATGAGAGACCTAACATCTGTTGTCTCGGGTCACAGGTGCATTGCGGCATTGACGGAGAACAATAACTCAATCAGTTGTTGGTCTACTTCAAAGCCGCTCATGGTCAGGCGTATCACTCACCATCAAGTGAATGTCCTGACCGTCCTGCCCACTTTGTAACTTAAAAATAAGATGTTTTTACAAAATTCAAAATGTAAATGTAATAAAAATATGCACTACAAGATGTTAGGCAAGATTAATTTGTAACAAGTGCTATGTATATTTGTGGTTTGGTGTGTAAAATTTTAAATGTAATATATGTATAAGGGACATAAACAAATTAGCTATATGCGTGATCGGGAAGTCAGATATGCTAAGTATAACTTTATACATTTTATAAGTATAAGGCAGGTAGGATAATTGAGATTTAATTGGGCAAAAAAATTTAAATTGATAGCCCACGTAAGCGGTCGTACGTAGCATGGCTAGAAACTCACAACACGCAATACATGAATCTATAGTTTACGCGCGTGCTACGTTAGAGCGGATATTGACAACCCCACGTTGTTGACAATTCGGTATTTTCCACCATCCGCAAGAAAATTTATTTTTATAAAAGCGCACCTTACTTTATATGTCGTTTTATTGAACACTTTTTTTTATTTGCAATATTGTATTTTTAAATACACTGAAATCAATAAATATTAGGTTAATTGATGATAGTGAGCAATGACGTCACATATCACTAATCTCATACAAAATACATGGAAACGTTCCTTTTTGACAGTTCATAAAAAGTACGTCAACGATTAGTGGTGTCAAATACCCAATTTGGATATTACATGAAAGGTGCTGTGTTTAATCCCTGGGCAGTACAAACATTATATATATATTGCAAATAGTTGACATTTTGTAAAGGGGATATTTTTATTAGTAAAATTCATAACATGAATTATTCATTATTCATATGCATGAATAATGAATTATTAATTATTCATATGCATGAATAATGAATTATTAATTATTCATATGCAGTAATATAAAAAATTCATTGACAAATCATCTCGTGTAAAGCTTGAGACGTCGGCTATTACACTAAGAGTTCCAGGTTCTATCACCAGGCAATACAAACAATGTATGCATGAACATGTCATTCGTCTGGATGTTTTCTATGTATAATATGTATGGATTTACAAAAAAGTATATAAGTATGTTTATCCTTTGTTTAGTATCCATTTTACATGTGTTTATGCTTAGTTTGGGGCTAGATGGCGCTGTGTATCAGTGGATATATATTTATTTAATTTAAAATAATATACTTAGCATATTTCTCTGCCGCACCGTTATAGACTTTTATAACTTTTGTAATAAAATGAACACAATATAATGTTATTTATATAAATTAATGTATGTCACGTCAAGTCACGTTTAAATGAATCGCTTCCCTATATAGTTTTAGGGCATTCTAAGATAGATTTTTTAAACAGTAAGCTATCTATAGATTTAATTATGTGAAGCCAATTTTGCTAAGAGGTAGGCCTATTAAAGTCATGTTTTTGGACTTGTTATTTTAGATAGCAATAAAGATATGAAAGAAAGAAATTATTAAATCTAATATAATAATAATGTATATTTATTTCAGACAAAGTCCATATGTATTTGTTAATAGAATTGTGTAATATATTTAATTTCCTTTAAGCACATTTTTTTTATAAATATTTCAATTCATATGATTCATTATTTTTAACCCTTCGACCGACCGAGATGTCGTAAGCGTCAACCAAAAAATTTTCTTCTTCCTCCAATACAGAATCCAGACAATGGAAAATTGTTTGGTTGACGCTTTAAGGCGTTCGAAGAGTTAAAAATATTTTATCATATGAATTGAAATATTTTAAATAAATATTATAATTCATATGAAATTTAATTGACTTGAAAAATACTATTTTATTCCTTCACATACCATCTAGTTAATTGAATTTTAATTATTCCTTGAATCTTTTTCATGAGTGTAGTGGGTAAAAGATGAAAAACCTTATTTCTCACAATAATTTCAATGGACTCAGAAACGGTACTTATTAGGCCTATCTCTTACAAGTGGTTAGCCTATAGTGAAATTTAAGTGCTAGTTGAAATAATGTCGAATATAAAAAACGCCTTAAAGTTCAATGCGTGTCGTTATTTGTACTAATTGAAAATGGTCGAATTGAGTTATGATTATGTAAAAAAAAACCTAGCTGTAAATTCTATAGTTTATAGTTGAATGGTTCAAAATGAGTGCAATGTCTTGGTTTCTAGATAAATTGACAATAGATCATTTTAAATTGTGTTGGCTAAGGCAGATAAGGTCGCCTAGACGCGAATCCAGGAGTTTTCAGGACAAAATATGTTTTTCACACGAAAAATTGTTACCCTCTTCAGTAAAGCTTATTTTTGCTCTGAGAGATTATTCTATTGAGTCGTGTATTATTGTATTACCCTTAGATACAAAAAAACTAACTGAGTGCACAATCTCACTAATAAATTGTCCGCGGCAAAATTCTGGCCATCGCGTCAGTTGGACAGAATTTTCATTCATAATACGACGACCCATTTGGTGTTGCGGTTGAGAGGTCGGCTGCAACACCAAAGGTTCCGGGTTCGATCGCCGGGCAGTACAAACATTTGTGTGCATGAACATGTCTGTTTGTAATGGTCTGTGTGTTTTCTATGTATAATATGGATGTATTTACAAAAAAAAACCTAAATAAGTATATTTATCCGTTGTTTAGCACCCATAATACAGGCTTCACGCTTAACTTGGGGCTAGATGGCGCTGTGTGAATGTCAGTAGATATTTATTTATAATAATCACGACTCGGTAGAAAGGAAAGGGTACCCGACAATTGTTTAGTAGCCCTGATGTCAGTGTTCAGGCTCTTTGAAAATGATTGATATAGGCAAAAATTGTTGTGGTATATATTAGTGATGTAACGAATATTGAATTTTTAACATTCCCGAATGCGAATGCGAATATTTATCTTAAATATTCGCGAATGCGAATGTTAAATTTCAAATAAAGCGCGCTACACCGTCAAATATTGACACTTGACATTTCGTCCCCATTTGAAACCGAACATAGCCGAGCGCCCGAACCGATACAGGTTGAATGAACGAAGTTAGTCAGAAAGAAAGTTCATTCGAAAAGTTTTGTTTTGATTTAAGGTTCTAAAAAATAAAAAAGGTTAAGTTTTTCATATTATGGAACAGTCAATTCACATATGATTAAATAAAATATATAAAGCTTGCTTATCTATTGTGTTATTAATTCATATGCATCTATATATATAATAATTTCCTTTTAGTTTGTTAAAAACATTCGCATCGTTTTTTGCAAATGCGAATGCGAATATCGAAAAATATGCGAATATTCGCGAATGCGCATGCGAATATTCGTTACATCACTAGTATATATATATTCTATTGTGAATGGTTCTTAATTATGACGGTCAACAAAATTGTCTGGAAAATATATATGAAATTCATAAAATAAATCTCCTACAGCAAATGCAAGATACATTTTTTTGTTTCATTTTTTTATATTTAATACCTCAATGGCTTGAAGTTTTGTGGGCTACTCCCACTTAAATATGGCACTATAATATATAAATATTTATATCAATATATTTACTTTGTATTTATATACATACAAACATATACATAACTATTTACATTATAAACTATATACATAACTATATTAATGAACTATACAAAATCACACTCATACACACGTCACTTACATACAATACTCACCGTTCCGTCATTGCCGTGTGCCGTCCGGCCGCGCGAAATATTCGTATGGAAACGCGTTCTCGCACACTACACGTATAGACATACCCACGTATGCAATACCGGCCTACGCGCAGCTTCGCCCGCTAGTCAGGATCATAGTTTGACGCTAGACGCATGTCGCTCGTACAACCCGATAGCTGACTGCTACCCACCTATCCGATGCGCGAAATAACTTTTAAAAATAAAATTTAGCCTTTTTATGTTACGAAGTGAACAGGACGGCCAGGACGCTCACCTGATGGTAAGTGATACGCCTGACCATGACAGTGGCATTGAAGGAGACCGACAATTGATAAAAGTTATTATTATCTATCAATAATCAATGCCGCCCTGCGCCCGTCACCCGAGACAATAGATGTTAGGTCTCTCATACCCGGTAATTTCACTGTTACTTATTTTTGAAATCGCCATAGAAGCTTTTGAGTTTATTCTTTAGGCACTTAAATATAAAACATCAACATCATTACAGCTTATTATGTCCATTGCTGAACGAAGGCCTCCTCCGTGGAAATCATTAGTTTCCACGGGCCGATGTTTAGTTGACATCCATCTGCTACTTGTCACCTTAACCTGGTGATCTGTTTATCTGGTTGGATGTCTTCCTACGCTTCGTTTTCTGGTACGTGGACGCCGCTCGAGAACCTTTCTGCCCCATTATGTGCCGTGCCCACTCACTTTTACTTGCTTATCCTATGGGCTACGTCGGTCACCCTAGTTCTCCTACGGATATCGCGTAGGCAAACCCTAACATAGCCTTCTCCAAAGCACGCTAAACAACTTTGAGCCGCTTTAAGAGGCTCTTAGTGAGCGACCGTTTCACTCCGTATGTAAAAACGACAATTCAAATTTATCCTCTCTATAAAATTAGTGTTGTTCATCATCATCAACTCATTAAACGTCCCCCGAGGGCACGAGCCTACCGTATAGGGTCTTTAGGCCTTAGTCGTCCACGCGGGCCCAGTGCGGGTTGGACGACTTCACACACAACCTTCGAAACTCTTCGCAGGCGTGCATGAAGGTTTCCTCACGATGTTTTCCTTCACCGTAAGAGCGTCGGATAACGTACATATTTTTCGAAAATTCGTAATCACATTGGTACGTGTCGGGATTTGATCCTCAGCCCTCCCGGTAGGAACGACAGTCCACACCATTGAGCCACCGACGCTCACTAGCTACATGGCATAATGACAGTGTGCTCGTGCTTTTGTATCCTTGCAATGAATCTTTTAAGGTCAAAATTTAAATGAAAAGTTTTATGCTATAAATAGGTATAACAATGGTGGTCATGCGGCTCGGACATCTTTTGGTTGCCGTGTCTAAGTGATTCTGCAACTAGTTAGATAATTATTGATCTAAGGTGGTAGACTGGTAGGCAAACGAGCAGACGACTGACTTGATGGTAAGTAAAACCATGTTATCCCATAGCTATGCTGTGCGGGATGGGCTGTGCCTTAAATAGGAACGTTATAGGCTTATTAAAAAATGCTAAAAATAGGAAAAAATATTTTAAGGTCTAAATTAAACAATATGGATATTACATACATAATTTTATTTCTGTAATTATCTGTACAACTAATACCTAATCTAATACATTGTGGTTCTTTCAGCCGTATTTAATCACAAATATTGTACCGAAGTAATGACTTCTCTAGTCTGTCACAGTCACAACACTACCTACTGTAGTCCTTATCACATCTGTCATCATGGCCCCAGTACTTCTGATTCCTGGGTACATCACTAACATGCCTCCGAGATCGTGACTTCACAGACTCTGTGACATTGTCATCACTGCCGCTACTCCGTCTGTTTACGCGATCACTTAACCTCAAACCTCTTGAATTCCTCGAGGTCCGAGGGTTATTCTTGGCATCTTTGTTTTGCTCTTTGTCATCATCCACATTGTCTTTGGACCGCTGGGACATCGAGTTCCTTTGTATATTCCTGTTCGAATCTTTAATGTCATTCTTCTCTCTCTCTAAATTGTTCACTAGTCTTCTGTACTGCAGTTTCTTCTCTACTTCGCTACTCACTCGCACCGTTTGCTGTGGTCCATTTTGCGTTAATTGTTTAGTGTTTAGTTGGTTTTGCGTTTGTGTTGCACCGTTCTCTTGTTGTTGGTGTATCACTTGATCCTGAGGCTTTGGGGGTGAACAATCTACCACTGTGACTGGGGACGAT
This sequence comes from Leucinodes orbonalis, assembly GCA_019425675.1. NCBI lineage: Eukaryota > Metazoa > Arthropoda > Insecta > Lepidoptera > Crambidae > Leucinodes > Leucinodes orbonalis. Next base: position 70,299 of record PQWD01008305.1, on the reverse strand, counting down.
GACATCACAGACGTATTGGACACTGTATCTTCATCTTCCTCCTGCCTCGTCTGTCTCCATGTGTTCAAGTCGTACCGTTTGGATAGACTGCTTTTTGACGTTTTATTATTGTTCGGCGAAGAAACAGCTTGCTTCTTTCTCAAAAGACCTGCGCCTGCTCCTAGAATCGGTCTCAATTTTGGCGTATTCGTCGCATCTTTCAGACTTATCTCGGAGACATTGTGGCTAATATTCTCTGTGTTGCTGTCATCCGAGGTGCTATCCTCCTTCTCCGGACTCTTCTTCGAGAAGCTGTCCTCACTTTGTTTTTCGTCTGGTGTCAACTCTAGGTGTGATGCGTAGAACTGTTGCAAAGTGTTGGGGAGTGGGAGGAACTTGTTGAGGCATAGGTCAGCGGATAGGAGCAGCCAGATGGAGCTGACGGGCGGCGATGAGAGCAGACGGAGACGGATGGAGATGGACAAGTCGTCCAGCTCTTGGGTGGTGTCCTGCGATAACAGTTCGCGTCCGTTCTGCATCAACTGTAATAGAAATTATACATTTGTAATAAACGGCAAAATGACTGAAAATAATTTTCATAAAACTTAACCTTTGTTGAGTTTTATGAAAAAATCTTATAGAAGTAGTAATAATATAATGTTATGTCACAGTTTCTAAACAATGTATTTAGCTCAAAGCTATTCACGCGTGTGTCTGCGTGAGAAAGTGGTACCCATGTATGTGTGTGTGTGTGTGCGCTATATATGTACCTGCGTGGCCAGAGTCCTGTGCGCCCTGGTGTCGTCGCTGGCCAGCAGCGCCCGCATGTACTGGAGAAGCGGGCGGCCAGTATGTGCACCTTGCTTCCGTTGGATAGTCGAGCCTCTGGATATGGGAAAAGGGTGCAAAATAATAAAATGTCGCGAGCTAAAAACCACCTGCAGGAATTTGATTTGAAACACTTCATGCAATGCATGTTGCTGAGTCACTGGAGTGAGTCCTAAAAGCTGAGTTCTGGCCTCCTTTACTTTATCTGTTTCAAAGGTTTTGAAGTGATAAATCAATATTATTAATTGGGTAAAGAATTGAACACAGCAAAGATTCCACGTTTTGAAGTTGGACTTCCAAGCCTACCTCACCTGAGGTGAGGAAGGTCTGACTATAAAGAACACTTTGGCTCCCATGATATTTTAATATCTTCCTCACCTTGGTTTCAACATATCAAAAAGTGAAGCTAAGGTAAAAAAACGAAAGATAAAAAAGGCAAGGGTTCAAGTACGAAAATGCAGTTACCATATTAAAATAAATAAATATATATCGTTTATCAAAAGTAAATAATAAACGAACCTGCATAATAGTCCCCAATGAGGATGGCCGCGTTTATGAGGTACTGAGGATCCGCTCGCTTCAACACATCCAATTCTGCCAACAATATAAGAATAGTATATTTACTTATAATAAAATGCATGTCTTAATTTAAGAAAATACATGATTTGTGTAGACACTCGTGTCTGCTACATAATAAAATCAGTTGTAAAAGTTGCGAAGAGCGACGTACGACTACGATGTAGCCTTAGTAGCGGAAAGTTATTCTATAGCAGTACGAATTGGTAATAACGTCGTAGTCTTCGTAGTCGATTACTGTGTTGTAGTACAGCTCGTAGCCGAAGCGTTACGTCGTAGCACAAAGCACGTTACATTGCAGCACGAAGAAGTACTTGCACCTGAGTGTGCCAAATATTTAGTTTCAAATGCAAATAATTATGCTTAGTAGAATTATATAAGCACTTTTTGCCTTTTATTGGCATCAAAGCTGCTACAAACGTAGTTTTGACTAGTACTGCTACTCATTTAATATAGTTCTAACAAAAATCTCTTGTGAACTCAAAGAAGAAAAAAATACCTTCGTAGCTATACCCCAAGTCGTAGTAATTATCTGTAGCCTTGTCTTATTAATTGCTTATGCTAATAATACATGTGGTAGGTGGTTTTCGATTTTAGAACACAAGTTAACCTCGACGTTTTCCTCACTTAAAAAGTATTTTCTAAAGAATTTAGCTACTTGACAAAGGTTTTGTCTATCATTTAAAATTACGACTGCAGCTGTAACTTACTTGCAAAAGTCTCTTGCATGACGACATTGAGCAGAGTAGTCCGGAGCAGGTGATGGCGTTGCTGGCGAGAAATAGATGCGCCCACGGCGGCCAACTTGCGAGCGGTACTCGAGCGAGTCAGAGCCGCGCCTCGGAATGTCGCAAACGCTTGTCTGTTGGACAACATGTATTTGTTACGAGATTTTTTGCAATAGTAATTAAAATAAAAAAAATCCACAGTCATTCACACAGCGCCATCTAGACCCATATTAAGCGCAAACTTGTAGTTAGGGTACTAAACAACTGATTAACATACTTATATACATACATATTATACTTAGAAAACACCCAGACAAATACAAACAGACATGTTCATGCACACAAATGTTTGTACTGCCCGGGGATCGAACCCGACTCAACCGTGACACCAAATTGGTCATCAAATAGTAATAATATAATAATCCAATACATTAATGGAATAAAATGTAGAATACTCACTGCAAACTCGCCTCGTCGGGACAGGCGCTGGTCACGGCCGTCTCGAAGTGTCGCAGCTTCCTGTTGAACTGGATACCGTCTCACCGAGGGAGAACTGTTCTAGCTGGGGGCAGAAATTAACAGTTGTTAGGACGTCATTAATTCCAGGATGCTTCGAACTATTTCATTCCTTACGAGAAGCGTAAAGAGTGTCTTCTTGCGTAAGTGGTCAACTTATATATGGTCTAGTTGGTGACGCAGATTCCAGGCTGGCTCACCCTTACTCTCTGTTATCGTCATCTCTTATACGTCTATAGCTGACCAAGGCCTTCCCTAATGCTGTCCACGCGGAACAAGCCTTAGTTATCGAAATCCATCTGCTACCCATCACTTTGCCAGTCCTTTAATTTAACTAACTTACTTGACAATTCGATATTTTAAAATCCTACAGTAAATTTGTCGACTAATGTTTATATACCATTTTAATTAAGCTTAACAGTGTAACAATAAAATCTACCCATTAAAACAGTTAATTAAGCTTAAAAGTGTAACCAAATAAAATCTACCATAAAACAGAACGAATGAGTGCAAAATTTTACTGGTGAGACACAATTAGAATCCTATTAGCACATTTTAAATTTTACAGACTCGGGGTCCTGGGTTCATTGTCGCAAGAAATGCAACAGTAAACCGGTGCGAAATATCACTGTATTTCATAATTTACGAGATACATAAATTATGATACAAACTGATCTTTTTATAATGAAGCTTACATACAGTACCGATAAACCCCGGAACCCCGACTCCCAATATAAAACAACACTTACCAATATTAGCAAATGTCTGTACCCTTCGTCGATGGTCAACAATTGTTTCAGTCCTTCGTCTTCAATGGGATATTTCGCATCGTCTTCCACTTCTTTTGGTAAGTCCACTTTCTCAGGCGTATCTTCTTTCTTTTCTTCCATATTTGGTGTCTCTGTAACAGCCGTCACTAGGTCTTCAATCAAACGGTCGTTCGCCCAATCCATTTTCTCTTGTTTATTTCAGTGTTTTAAAAAAATATAGTCTTTGCTTCACTGAAGCCTCCTATTTGACAAAAATATGAGTCTCGTTTTAAACTAGATTTGAGACACTGGATTTTTTTTCCGATCAAGTGCAATAGTCAGTAAGTAATAATAACGAGCACTATTATCACTTCAATAGGAGTTAGCGTAATCAGAGGCACGTCTGTCCACTTTAACTTTCGAATAACGAATGACCATAGGACGCTTTGAGCACCGCTTATAAAGGTAATAGACGCGCAGGTACCAACGCGGCGTTAGCTTGAAGTATTTGGAAACAAAAGGATTATAAAAATCACATGGAATTTTAAATTAGTTGAATACTAATCGATTGTCAACTGGATAAAGTCTTAGTCTGCCATAAAAGTGAAAGTGTATTGTTAACCTGTTCAGTAATTGTGTTTATTTATTAACAATACATTTTTGTTAAGATAAGAGCATTAATATGTTTCAACAAAACTGCATACAATTGAATCAGCAATCTAATTGTTAGTTTCCAGGAGGCTCAAGCCATTAGAATGGCTTGAGCCCCTGTTTTACTTATTAAACATTAAAACATAACTTAAACATTGAATTTATTTGTGTTGAAGTTTGAGTTCTGTGGCAAGCCGAAGGTATAAAGCAAGCAGATGCCTTCCCACATAGCATGACTATGAGTTGAGAAATTCAAAATAATATGGAGAAAGTAAATATAAAAAAAAATATTATTTAATTTAGGCCTGCAGAAGGCACGTAGCTTTAAACTCGTGGTTACATTATTTATACTTATATATATATATATATAGTAGGATCCGGATATAACGACCTTCAAGGGACCGGCGATATTATGTCGTACTAACCGGATGACGTATAAAACGGATATTTACATATGTATGTAATTATATATTATAAGTGCGAAAGTTTGATTTTCCTATTTAGCTAAATAAAACATGTTGTGGGAATCAGTTACATATATTTATTAATTTATTAAATAAAAACTTAAACACAAGATACATTTATAATAATCTGCCAAACTGCACATGCAGTTTGTCGGCAGCAATTTGTTTTTAATTATTCTTATATGAACACAAATAAGTAGTACATACCAAATTACATACAAAATAGGTACGTAATGTATTGTAATACTGTCACTAACGTATAAAATCTGTTATTTGGGTTTGTTTTTGACAGACTTTTGTTCGGTAGTAAGAACTTCGGACATCATTGACATCATTGTGAATTCGTGACATCATTGTTTTCATATATATAAATATAAAATAGTAAATCATGGTTGTCATTTCGCATGAAACATATTTTGATGCGTGGAAGGCCAGACAAGATGCTATAGGAGTTTTTTGTGATCTGTCAAAAGCATTTGATTGTGTAGATCATAAAACCTTACACATGAAATTGCAACATTATGGTGTTTCAAATACGTCCCTCAAACTAATTGATTCGTATCTAACTGATAGAATACAAAAAGTATGTATCAATGGTGTTTGTTCTTCAGGCGCCTCAGTACATATGGGAGTGCCCAGGGTTCAATAGGGTCCGCTATTTTTCTTGATATATATATGACCTTCTCTACTTTACTTCTGTGAAACTTTGTGGTGGGTGTTGGAATTTATATGGGATTTTTAGCAGTTTTCAAGTTAGATAGCTAAGAATCAATAAATAGGCGTATACAATCATCTAAAGCAGCGTAGAAATAATATTTTGTTTTCGTAACCAGGAAATAGCTATCAATAGCTCCGTGGAAATCATTAGGAGAGGCCTTTGTTCAGCAGTGGACGTATTAGGCTGTAATAATGACGCAAAACTCTTTCTTTCTTACAAACATACATGTTCATGCACTCAAACGTTTGTATTGCACAGGGACCGAACCCGGAACGCTTGGTGTAATAGGTCACTTCTTAACAATAGTGTAATGACACCACATGAGTCACCATGAATACCTTTTTAGACACTTCCTTCTTAGAAGCTATCACCTTAATAACAGTATAATGCGTTTTGCTCGTAACCCTTATATGTTGTGATAATAAGTAAAATTAATAACTTTTTGAATTTTTGGGTTCATAATTACGGGTCATTTATGAGTTAATAAAATTGGCCCGTAAATAAATAAAATTGAATATCAGGAAAAGCTAATCGGCTTAACAATACGCATTCTTTAATGTTAACCGACAAAACTGATAGAACCGATTAAAAGTTTATTGTGTTATTAGTTAAGGGTTTTAAAATACTTAGAAATCCACCTCATTGTTAAACTAAATAATGACCTTTCTACCTAAATTGACACGTGATTAGTTTGGTAAGCCTTTCACTCAATTATTTTACTATACAATTCTACTGAACCCTATTTTATTTTAAATTTTGTAATAATGGATCTTAAAATTTAGTAGTAAAAGCTGTATCCTAAATGTGTATCAGTATAAGTAATCTAGTTTTAATCGCTAAGCTAAGGAAAAGTGGCTTATTATGACACAAGTGCTACAGTACCTAATGGAGGAGGCAAGTTATGTATTATCTTGTTAACCTTTAATGTGAAAGAAATAAACATTTTATTTATAAAACAGATATTAATAACTACAGACCGGTAGCATTACTGTCAATATTCTCAAAAATAATTGAAAAAATAACATTTAATAGGTTTTATACCTTCTTTGAAAATAATCACGTTATAGTAAAGGAGCAAAAAGGCTTTAGAAAGGGAATGTCTATTAATTCTGCAATATATGAATTGGTTAATAGAGTGACTTTGTGTATGGATGAAGCTAAATCAATAAGTGCTATCTTTACGGATATCTCAAAAGCATTTGATCATGTTGATCACAACATTCTACTGGATAAGCTCTACCGTTATGGTATTCGAGGAATCGCATTAGATCTAATAAAGTCGTACTTAGATAATAGAACTCAGTGCACAGAGCTTACTTATATAACATCAGCGTAAACTGTGAAGTATAGACCGAGCGATTCTTATTTATTTATTTCCAATGCTTAGGTATTCTGTATGTCTTAAACTAACCTAGTTATTTTTGCTCCGTGGATTCATGGCTCCCCATTACTTTGCTGTAGTGGGCATTGATAGGCTGATGATTTTAATGGATTCATAGCATAAATATATTGTAGAAGTTTATTGAACAGTCTCGAACAGTGCTTGCAAATTTACTTTCTACTATTGGTTTACGGGACGAAGGTAAGTTGTAGTTTAAGAGTCTTGTTATCTTAAATTATCTGGATTGTTTTTAATAAATAGGCAAGATTCTAAAATGTACAAGCACGGAAAAGTCAGCAATTTCATGGTTTTGAATATAGGTTTACAACTATCTGTATTTTTAATACCGTAAATTGCTCGAATGCATCTTTTTTGAGCTCTAAAGATTATATCTCTATATTAAGAGTTGCCCCAAAATATAATACCATAGCGCAGTGTTGACATGACAATTCCGTGGTAAGCAGTCAAAACAGTCGGTGTGTCAGCTACCTTTGCAAATTTATATAGAGCAAATGAGAACCTATACAGTTTTTTACATATTTCAACGCAATGAGACTGAAAACATATTACAGTCTATTAGAATACCTAAAAATTTAATTGTATCTACATTTTCCACTGTAACTGAATTATAATCAATATTAAATTTAATTTGGTTTCCTTGTCTGAACTCCATGATTTTAGTTTTCTCCAATTAATTTTTAATTATTTTCTTTCATCCAAGCAATTATATTTTTAATGGTCCTGTTAATTTCATCCTGGTACGTTTCCAATAGAGAGTTTTCAACAATAACTGTACTAGAACCATCGGATAGTCACTAGATCTGGGCATATCATTGATGTAGATAAGAAATAATAATGGGCCCAGCACGCTTCCTTGAGGTACTCCTTATTTAGGATTTTTCGCTCGTCTATACTTCACAGTTTACGCTGATGTTATATAAGTAAGCTCTGTGCACTGAGTTCTATTATCTAAGTACGACTTTATTAGATCTAATGCGATTCCTCGAATACCATAACGGTAGAGCTTATCCAGTAGAATGTTGTGATCAACATGATCAAATGCTTTTGAGATATCCGTAAAGATAGCACTTATTGATTTAGCTTCATCCATACACAAAGTCACTCTATTAACCAATTCATATATTGCAGAATTAATAGACATTCCCTTTCTAAAGCCTTTTTGCTCCTTTACTATAACGTGATTATTTTCAAAGAAGGTATAAAACCTATTAAATGTTTTTTTCAATTATTTTTAGAATATTGACAGTAATGCTACCGGTCTGTAGTTATTAATATCTGTTTTATAATAAAATGTTTATTTCTTTCACATTAAAGGTTAACAAGATATACATAAGTTGCCTCCTCCATAGGTACTGTAGCACTTGTGTCATAATAAGCCACTTTTCCTTAGCTTAGCGATTAAAACTAGATTACTTATACTGATACACATTTAGGATACAACTTTTACTACTAAATTTTAAGATCCATTATTACAAAATTTAAAATAAAATAGGGTTCAGTAGAATTGTATAGTAAAATAATTGAGTGAAAGGCTTACCAAACTAATCACGTGTCAATTTAGTAGAAAGGTAATTATTTAATTAACAATGAGTGGATTTCTAAGTATTTTAAAACCCTTAACTATTAACACAATAATCTTTAATCGGTTCTATCAGTTTTGTCGGTTAACATAAAGAATGCATTATTACTTAAGCCGATTAGTCCTGATATTCAATTTTATTTATTTACGGGCCAATTTTATTAACTCATAAATGACCCGTAATTATGAACCCAAAAATTCAAAAAGTTTGTAATTTTACTTATTATCACAACATTTAAGGGTTACGAGCTAAACGCATTATACTCAATGAGTTATTAAGGTGATAGCTTCTAAGAAGGAAGTGTCTAAGAAGGTATTCATGGTGAACAAAGGTCTCTCCTAATGATTTCCTATTGATAGCTCTTTCCTGGTTATTCTATTGATAGAATATATAATATAATTCCTGGCTATTTCTATTGATAGCTCTTTCCTGGTTACGAAAACAAAATATTATTTCTACGCTGCTTTAGATGATTGTATACGCCTTTTATTGATTCTAAGCTATCTAACTTGAAAACTGCTAAAAATCCCATATAAATTCCAACACCCACCACAAAGTTTCACAGAAGTAAAGTAGAGAAGGTCATATATATATACAAGACTAGCGACCCGCCCCTGCTTCGCACGGGTGCAATGTTGATCGTAAAAGGCACGCTCCCGGCTTCCCCGTCGGCCGGTATCGCCGCAAACCACCGCAAACGCTACGCACCGCAATTTTTATATTTAATACTTTGAAATGTTCATTTAATCATATGCTGTAAAGAACTACTAAGATCTTTATTCAACAATGTATTTAAAATATTAAATGGATAATAACCCCTCCCGCATGCGCACCCCCGCCAATGCGACGCCCACTTTGCAACGGCGACGGCCGTGCAGCAGAATAATATTTAATTTCGCCATAACTTGAAAACCAAACGTCCAATTTAATCATTCAAAGACCAAATATTATCTACGTAAACTTTTCTTAGTGATAAAATAATTATTTCTTAAGGATTAGTAGCATGAGTAAAATAAACGCGTTTTAATGTAGCCAAAAAAAATTCAATTTTTTTAAATAAAAAAATGGTTGTTGTGCTTCACCGACATAGGTAGTATGTGTTCGCGGACTTTTTGTAGATATTAATGAGATCTACACTAGTTAGAACATTTTATAGTTCTATCTTTTATAGTTTAGGCAGAATACGCAAAAAAGAAACTTTTCTGGTAGTTTTTTTCCTTTTTTGTCCGAAAAACCCAAAATATCTTACGGAACCCTCTTTTTTTACAAAATAAAATTTAGCCTTTGTTATGCGGGATTAATTTAGCTTTCGTATGCCTATTTGGTGGATCATAGTGATACTTACTTACCAAATGTAACATTCTTTTAATACCTATGATTACAGAATAAAGTATTCTTATTCTTATTTATTTATTTCCAATGCTTAGGTATTCTGTATGTCTTATACTTACCTAGTTATTTTGCTCCGTGGATTCATGGCTCCCCATTACTTTGCTGTAGTGGGCATTGATAGGCTGATGATTTTGATGGATTCATAGCATCAATAGTCTTTGTAAACTTACTAACTTAAAATAAGGCTAAATATATATATATATTGGCGCATTTTTTTCTGTTTCAATTCGTTCTGCTATTAAAGCTGCTATTTAAGTTTGTTAATTGATTCACTTCATTACTGAGGCAAAAAAAACTTGTATTTGATTCAAAAATTTTTTTTTATGAGGATCCCAGGATCCCACTTCAATTTTGAATCTAACTTGATTCCCAGAAAAACTGTAGAATTAAGTATTTACATAGTTTCATCACCTAAATTTATGGCGATATCTACGGTACCTATGGTACTCATCTTACATTGGGCATAGTGAATTTGACACATTTAAGTTTTTGAGTTCAAAAGTAAGTTATTTACTAGTTAATAACTTACTTTAGTTTAGAGTTACCCAAGAAACAGTATCATTTACATTCTCAAAAGAATATTTTTGTCTATCTACGACAAATATCAAGGATGTATCGTCAGCAAATAAAACTATCACATAAGCTTTGTGAATAGTAAGGAAGGTCATTTATGTAAATAAAAAAATAAGGGTCCTAATATGGAGCCCTGTGGTACACCCATCAATCTTAATACTTTGCAATAGTAGATGCATTATGTGTGAATTTAACATGTTATCTTAATTGTTAAATTGAAATAGGTATGAGTATTATATACTATCTAGCTGTTCCCCGCGGTATTTCTCGCGTTATTAGATATTCTGTAAAACATAACCTCAAATCGCTTCGTTAAGTCACGCTTAAAACATTGCTTTATTTTCCGAAAATAAAAGTATAGTCTGTAAATAAGAGTTGCCTTTGCTTTTCCTTATTACATCAGCTACGTGCTAAAAAACCCGTCCAAACACTTTCAGCCGTTTCAGAGATAACCCGGAACAAACAGACAGATACTGCCAGACTGATAAAAATAGTTCTAATTGTTGTAATACGTGTAATAGATAATATATGAGTTATTTAAGCAGGTATATTGTATTCCATACAATTTGTAACTGCAGTTTCGGTACATTTTATGTACGAACTTTGCCCATTTGTAACTGTACAAGTGCACCCCAACCGTAACAACAATAACTACTGAAATAACTACAAAGTATGTTTACATATTATTCTAAGGCGCTTACTTAATAACTGTTATTAATAATGTCTTTACATGTGTGGGCCTCACTCGCCAACAAACGCATGTAAAATAGTCTTAATATAACTACTTTACGAATGCTACCTCTGTACGAATCCTACCTATTCTGCCCTAAGTATAAATCATCATCATCATCATCAGCTCATTAAACGTCCCCACCGAGGGGCACGAGCCTACCCGTATAGGGTGATTAGGCCTTAGTCGTCCACGCGGGCCCAGTGCGGATTGGACGACTTCACACACAACCTTCGAATCTATTCGCTTGTGTGCATGAAGGTTTCCTCACGATGTTTTCCTTCACCGTAAGAGCGTCGGATAACATACATATATTTTCAAAAATTCGAAAACACATTGGTACGTGTCGGGATTTGAACCTCAGCCCTCTCGGTAAGAAGGCGACAGTCCACACCATTGAACCACCGACGCTCTCTAAGTATAAATAATGAAAAAAAAAAGATTTGTAGCTATGTGCCATCTTCAGACATTAATAAATAATATTTTTTTTACTTTAAATCTCTTCAATATTTTTATTTCCCATAGCCATGCTGTGTGAGAAGGCATCTGCTTGTTTTAAAACTTCGGCTTTTCACAGACCTCAAACTTCAACTTCTTATAAATTCAATGTAAATAATGTTTCATATTTTATTAAATAAAAAAGGGGCCCAAGCCAACCAAATCTAGTCGTGGTGTCTCCTGGAAACAAACAATAATATGCAGATTCAATTGTATGCAGTTTTGTGAAAGTAAATTGAAATCCTATCTTATCTTAACAAAAATGTATTTTAAATAAATAAACACAATAACTTAATAGGTTAACAATACACTTTTCACTTTTATGACTAACTAAGACTTAATCCTGTCACCATATCATTAGTATTCAACCAATTTAAAATTACACGTGATTTTTAATCCTTTTGTTTCCAAATACTTAAAGCTAACGCCGTGTTACTACCTGCGCTTCTATTACCTTTATAAGCGGTGTTTAGAGCGTCCTTTGGTCATTCGTTATTCGAAAGTCAAAGCGGACAGCCGTGCCTTTGATGACGCTCCGTAAACTCTTATAGAAGTGATATTAGTGCGCGTATTCTTACGTTCATCGCAACCGATCAGAAAAAAAATAACAGTGTCTCAAATCTAATTTAATACGTGTCTCATATTCTTGTTTGAATTAGAACGAATTTTGTAGAATTTGTTACATCTGATACTGGCTTAATTCAAGCACAGACAATCTTTAAAATAAACAAACAAAAAAAAATGGATTGGGCAAACGACCGTTTAATTGAAGACATAGTGACGGCTGTTACAGAGTCAGCAAATATGGAAGACAAGAAAGCAGATACGCCTGAGAAAGAGGACTTACCGAAAGAAGTGAAGAATGGCGTGAAATATCAGAATCCCATTAAAGACGAAGAACTGAAACAGTTGTTGGCCATCGGCGAAAAGTACAAACATTTGCTAACATTGGTAAGTGTTTTTATATATTGGGAGTCGGGTTCCGGGTTTATCGGTACTGTATGTGTCATTAAAAAAAGATCAGTTTGTATCATAAATGCTACGTGTGTATTAAATTATGGAATACAGTGATATTTCGCATCTGGTTTACTGTTGTAATGAACCCAGGGCCCCGAGTCGGCTTAATTCAATTGCGCTTATGAATCTAATTTATACTTATTATAGCAGATTTTAATTGGTTCCATTCTATTGGTTTAGTCCATTAGAGAATTCATTCTACTAATATCAGTTTAGTAAAATTGAAGGCCTGGGTGTTGGGAGAGCAGCAGATGGATGTAGTCAACTAGGGATCGGTCCGCGTGGAATGCATTAGGGGGGCCTTCGACAGCAATACACTTCTAGGCTGTACAGATGACAATATCGTCGTGTAAGGATGAGCCAATCTGCGTCACCAACTAGACCATATACGCAACTTGCGCACCTACGCAAGTGAACAAACTTTACGCACCTTACGAATGAATGACGTTCTAACAACTGATTATTTCTGCCCCCCAGCTGGAACAGTTCTCCCTCGGCGAAGACGGCATCCAGTTCAACAGAAAGCTGCGAGACTTCGAGGCGGCCGTGACCAGCGTCTGCCCTGACGAGGCGAGATTGCAGTGAGTATTCTTTATTTTTAACCCTATTCCATTAATATGGATTACTTTATTATTACTATAGCAAAAAAACTTCCTAACAAATAAATTTTGTCCAACAGACAGGCGTTTGCGACTTCCGAGGCGCGGCTCTGACTCGCTCGAGTACCGCTCGCAAGTTGGCCCCGTGGGCGCATCTATTTCTCGCCAGCAACGCCATCACCTGCTCCGGACTACTCTGCTCAATGTCGTCATGCAAGAGACTTTTGCAAGTACGTAACTACCGCAGTAGTAATGTTAAATGCAAGACAAGCCTATGTATAGCAGTTAACTTAGGCTTAAACCTAGGTCACCCGCCTTTCTTCAATGATGTTTTATGTAGTGCCCCGTAAGCCGCAAGTGTAGAGTTCCCAGTAAGGTGAACAAGACAAAACTCCCGGGGTTGACTTGGGTTCTTAAATTAATCCACCTTTTTTTGTTTTGATACGGAGTCGGGAAGTCCTCGACTGCCGCGCCAGAAGATCGAGGCATCGGCGCGGATATGTGGGACTAGTTCGTCGCCGTGGCAGACCCTCTCAGAAATGAAAGGGTGCGCCACGACGACGAATTTACCCACTAAACCCCACCGGCGTATCCACACCCGCCTATGGGTCGGTCGCTTTCGCAATCAACGGAGGATTAAATTAAATTAAACCAACTACAACATATATATATATATATATATATATATATATATATATATATATATTATATATATATAGCATAAGCAATTAATAAGACAGGCTACAGATAACTACTACAACTTGGAGGTATGGCTCTAAGGTATTTTTCTTCTGTGAGTTCGTTCACAAAGATTTATGTTAGAGCTACACAATTAGTAGCGCAGTATACTAGTCAAAACTAGATTTGTAGAAGCTTTGATGCCGATTATAACGAGTTCAATTTTGCCATCTAGGGGACCTTTGAAATTTGTTTTCACTTGAAATTTAATATTTGGCACGCGTACGGCTACGAGCTGCAATGGAACGTGTTAGTGCTACGACGTTACGTAGTTAACTACGGGCTGAGCTACGACACAGTGTGCGACTACGAACGCTACGACACAATTACCACTTGTTGTGCTACTAACGCTACGTCGTAGTTCTCGGAACTTTTACAACTGATAAATCCATCAAAAGGAGACACAAGCTCAAAATAAAATTAAGACATGCATTTTATTCAAGGTAATAATACGATTGTTACATTGTTGGCAGAATTGGATGTGTTGAAGCGAGCGGATCCTCAGTACCTAATAAACGCGGCTATCCTCATAGGGGACTACTATGCAGGTTCGTTTATTATGTACTTTTGATAATGGTATATATTTATTTATTTGTATATAGATACCCCATTTTAATATAATTGGAGCCATATCGTCCGTTATTGTCAGACCTTTCTCACCTCAGGTGAGGTAAGCTTGGAATTCCAACTTGAAGACGTGGAAGCTTTTCTGTGTTCCATTCTTTATCTTTTTAATAATATTGATTTATCACTTTGAAACACATAAGGTTAAGGAGACCAGAACTCAGCTTTTAGTACTGACCTGTGGTGAGGCTCCAGTGTCTCAGCAATATGCGTTGCATGAAGTGTTTCTAATCAAATTAAAATACTTTTTCCTGCAGGTCGTTGTTTCACGTGACATTCTATTAATTTTGCACCTTTTTCCCATATCCAGAGGCTCGACTATCCAACGGAAGCAAGGTGCACATACTGGCCGCCCCGCTCCTCCAGTACATGCGGGCGCTGCTGGCCAGCGACGACACCAGGGCACACAGGACTCTGGCCACGCAGGTACATATATAGCGCACACACACACACATACATGGGTACCACTTTCTCACGCAGTCACACGCGTGAATAGCTTTGAGCTAAATACATTGTTTAGAAACTGTGACATAACATATACTATTACTACTACTAGATTTTTTCATAAAACTCAACAAGGTTAAGTTTATGAAAATATTTTCAGTCTTTGCCGACATTACAAATGTATAATTTCTATTACAGTTGATGCAGAACGGACGCGAACTGTTATCGCAGGACACCGCCCAAGAGCTGGACGACTTGTCCATCTCCATCCGTCTCCGTCTGCTCTCATCGCCGCCCGTCAGCTCCATCTGGCTGCTCCTATCCGCTGACCTATGCCTCAACAAGTTCCTCCCACTCCCCAACACTTTGCAACAGTTCTACGCATCACACCTAGAGTTGACACCAGACGAAAAACAAAGTGAGGACAGCTTCTCGAAGAAGAGTCCGGAGAAGGAGGATAGCACCTCGGATGACAGCAACACAGAGAATATTAGCCACAATGTCTCCGAGATAAGTCTGAAAGATGCGACGAATACGCCAAAATTGAGACCGATTCTAGGAGCAGGCGCAGGTCTTTTGAGAAAGAAGCAAGCTGTTTCTTCGCCGAACAATAATAAAACGTCAAAAAGCAGTCTATCCAAACGGTACGACTTGAACACATGGAGACAGACGAGGCAGGAGGAAGATGAAGATACAGTGTCCAATACGTCTGTGATGTCATCGTCCCCAGTCACAGTGGTAGATTGTTCACCCCCAAAGCCTCAGGATCAAGTGATACACCAACAACAAGAGAACGGTGCAACACAAACGCAAAACCAACTAAACACTAAACAATTAACGCAAAATGGACCACAGCAAACGGTGCGAGTGAGTAGCGAAGTAGAGAAGAAACTGCAGTACAGAAGACTAGTGAACAATTTAGAGAGAGAGAAGAATGACATTAAAGATTCGAACAGGAATATACAAAGGAACTCGATGTCCCAGCGGTCCAAAGACAATGTGGATGATGACAAAGAGCAAAACAAAGATGCCAAGAATAACCCTCGGACCTCGAGGAATTCAAGAGGTTTGAGGTTAAGTGATCGCGTAAACAGACGGAGTAGCGGCAGTGATGACAATGTCACAGAGTCTGTGAAGTCACGATCTCGGAGGCATGTTAGTGATGTACCCAGGAATCAGAAGTACTGGGGCCATGATGACAGGTGTGATAAAGACTACAGTAGTTAGTGTGACTGCGACAGACTCTAGAGAAGTGATTAATTTAGTACAAAGTTTGTGTGTGATGAAATAGGGCTTAGTGTACTAATGTAGTGTATTTGATGTACATAATGTACAGAAATAAAATGATGTCTTTATTATACATATGTTTTACTTAGACCCTAATCTTTTTTATCAGTATTTATTTTTATCACCCTATACCTCATACAAGGCACAATAGTCCTTTACGCAATGCATTATTTTAGAAGAAAAAAATAGCGAAAGAGAGATTATAGGGAGCTTACCTTAATAAGACATATGCTGTCGCGGACTTTTTTTAGACCTTTAAAAGGAGAACAATACTCTGATACATGACTTTTGCGAAACTTTAACCGTTTACGCAGCGGAAGCTCCAAGTATGGAAAAAATACCCCGATTTTGAAATATTCTTCATTGCTGCTCCGCTTCTTTTGCTCGTAGCGTGATGAATATAGCCTTCCTCGAAATAAGCTATCCATCACTGAAAGCATTTTTCAAATCGAACCAGTAGTCCCTGATTCAAAACAAACAAACTAACATCATACAAACAAACTCTTCAGCTTTATATATTATTTATGAATTGCTCATATCAATTACTACTTTTTTTCTAAAGTTGTTTTTCTTAAAACCAGCACAATGGGCAAAAGTAGAGGAGGTAGAGGACTATAATCTCTCTTAATTCAGTTGCCATTATCCCAATTATAAATCACAACAAGAAAATAAAC
>PQWD01008305.1:0-50551 GCA_019425675.1 Leucinodes orbonalis | reverse complement strand
TTTTTACAAGCTTTTATTCACTTGCAGTTCGGATGACAATGCATGATTAGCAGTGTGACATCATTCTAAATTCAAAATGGCGGCTTATCCAAAATGGCGGACTAATAATTTTTATTGCATTCCTACAATATGGGTAACAAATTTAAGGGCTTGCTGAGAATAACGCGATAAACTAAAAAGTATAAAATTTTATGTACAAGCATTTATTTAAATGCGCTACAAAGAATTAAATAAACTTTTACTGTTAATATCGTACATTTCAAATTTAGGCATTTTAAATAATTTATATGTTATTACATAGTTATACAATGACGGTGACGTAAAACATCGTGAGGAAACCTGCGCACGCCTGCTTTTCAAAAGTTGTGCGTGAAGTCGTCCAACCCGCACTGGGCCCGCGTGGACGACTACGGCCTCGGTTGGGACGTTGAATGAGCTGATGATAATGATATGTTATAAAAGCTTGTCGCGAGATTTAAGTACTCGAATTTACTTCCTGCCTATTAAATTTCAATTTTAAAATTCAAATTCAAAAATTCAAAATTCAAATTCAAATTATTTATTTGTGTCACATAGGTACAGAGGTAAGGTGGAACATGAGTTAAAGTGTTCTCTATGTTTGGCCAGAGATGGCATACAAATTTATTTTAAGAACATTTGAATTTTGAATTTTTGAATTTGAATTTTAAAATTTTAAAACTAAGAAGAGTGTTGGCTGCAGATGGCCGCCAATTCATTTGAGTTATAGGCCGTAGATGGTCTTCACACTTCAGTATACTGACCTCATCATCATCATCTTCGTAAGGCGGCGGCGGCACTGGCAGTGTTGGTTGCGTGTACGCACTATAGTCACTTTCGTCCGAACTGTACCCCTCACTTTCATCACACTCGAAATAGCGGCTCTGTGAAAAAAAAAAACTCACACTAAAATTACCGGCAGTGGCGTGCACTTTATTTATGCAAATAAGCAGTGCATACCCTGTGCGTCCAGACAACCTGGAAAATAACCAACATATTAAATGATCCCCACTTGTTCGCCCATTTTCCACGTGGCAATCATTAGGTGACCCATTGTTCAGCAATGAATATTAGGCTGTAATGATGATGAAATGATGATTAATCATACTTTATTTTTTATGACATCTATTAACTTTACTGCCCATTTCACTCCAGAAAGCTGAACTAAACGCAGCTACGGTGAGATAGTTTAGGATGACCAAGGTTCATAACTTAAAGGGTTTCTAGTTATCATCATCAGCTCATTAAACGTCTCCACCGAGGGGCACAAGCCTTCCCGTATAGGGTGATTAGGCCTTAGTCGTCCACGCGGGCCCAGTGCGGTTTGGCCGACTTCACAACCTTTGAATCTCTTCGCAGACGTGCGCATGTTTCCTCACGATGTTTTCCTTCACCGTATGAGCGTCGGATAGCGTAGATATGAAAATGAAAATGAAAAGTGTTTATTCAGTTTAGGTCCTTAAAGAACACTTATGAATGTCAAATGAAGCTACCACTGGTATATAATTTCGAAAATTCTAAATCACATTGGTACGTGGCGGGGTTTGAACCTGTGCTTTTCAAATCGGAAGGCAAGAGTCCAAATGAGTTGCCGACGCTCTTCAAAACAGCTATAATATCAAGTTAATGCCTTAGGTGATTTGAGAGCCTTATAATTATGTCCTGCTGAACCAAGGTCTCCCCTAACTACGTATGGCTACCCAACATTTCAACCAAGTCATCAGTCCATGTATTTAAGGAGGTCTCTCGTCGAATTGAATAAGAATAGACAGCGTTTGAGATTTTAATGTGTCTTTTAGTCTATATTACATCAGTGTCTCTAGACGAAGGCCCTAGACCAGTAAATGAAATAATAAATATCCACTGACATTCACACAGCGCCATCTAGCCCAAGTTAAACGCGAGCTTGTATTACGGCGGGCACTGAACAACTAATAAACATACATATTTTGGAAATACATACATATATACATAGAAAACACTCCACCAATACAAACAGACATGTTCATGCACACAAACGTTTGTACTGCCCGGGGATCGAACCCGGAACCCTTAGTTAATGCAGTTGCCGACGCCCTCAACCCAAACACCAAATGAGTCGTCGAACCAGTGTTACCGGTCAGCGAATTACGAAAGTGAAACGTTACCGAGAGGTAACGTTTCACTCGTGAGACGTTATCGAGAGGTAACGGTTCACTAGTGAGAACTAGGGCCTTTTAAATAGGCTCAAGGTTCGTCTAGCCTCGCTATCAGCACGTTATATACTCATAGAGGCAGCCTTCTATGATACGGCCATAAAGTCCGAAATGAGGACATCAGAAGAACTATGTAAACGACATAGTCCGCAGGGTTAGCAAGTTGAAGTGGCTGAAGGCAATACACATAGTGCGTAGAACTTTTTCTTTTTTTTTTATAAGAAAACTACTTCTACAGACACTGGGTCCGTACTTTTTTCAGTTTAATTTTATTGGTGTTTTTAAGTTATTCTTTTCTATATTCATTAGTAGTGCTCTATTTAGAGCAGAATGGGAATTAATTACATCATAAATGTTACATTTTAGGGGAATATAATGACAATTTCTCAGTGCGTAGAACTTAAGGGCATTTAGGTTTTATCTGCTATAGTTCAGCTATTAGTTTCTTCTAATAACGATTTAGGTACCTACTGATTTCATTCATTATCGTCTAGCCCAAAGGACGTTACGCTCATGAACTTTTTGCTATTAGACCAAAATATGTTTTGCCTAGTCTCACACACGAAAGGGATTGTCAAGGATTTAAGAAGCTTAAACAATAAAATAACCTTATCAATTCAGTTCATCTATGAACTGGCATTTAATTAAAAAAATAATAAGGTAACTCGTCTTATGAAACTAGGTTAGCCGTATGTAGATAATGTTAAATAAATAACAAATGTGGCTTAATAATCTCGTTTATTTTATAATGTTCTGTAAATACACGTGATCATACTTAATTATGAAACAGGTCATCAAAATATAAACACAAACAGGTTATTAGTAGACGGGTTGACCTCTTTGTTAATGTCTGAGTCATTATATCGTCATTAATTTGCGTGTTGTGTGAATTTATTACGGACCGGTTATCTAACTAAACAACAAACTTTTCAAACTATTCCGCGAATATACATTTAGTATCCATTACTTCATTCAAATACGATTTGCGTGACATTTTAAGCCAAAAGACACAATGTATTTTGAAAACTATGGCGTATTTAACCTTCAAGTTGGCACGCCTGCGCAATGACGGAGATGCTCATAGATTATATTCTTATGCCGTTCCGTTTCATATAGCATAATTTTCGTACATCTAATAACATGACAATCATTGTCTGAGTACAATAATTATTTTCGTTATTATATGCAGATGTGGTTAAATTAAAGTAATTTAGATGAAACATTTTTCTACCAAATTATTCTGCTATTTTATATTAAATTATAACAACATTCACATCCTTTTTTATGGATGCGCACTTGCGCAGACAGGAATGAAAAAATCAGGTGTAGCAACTTGACAAAATAATTCTATTCATCTGTCTCACTCATCTGTCTATCTGTCACTCAAAGTGACGCGAAGTATTTAATTATCATTTTAATGCTATTATTCCATCAAAACAATGAAAATAGCACGCACAAGTGATACGTAATGTGTGACTAATCGCGTTTAGTGGACAGTCCCTAACTTTAAAATAGTAAAATCGCGTCAAAATTAATTGTAGTGTCAAATTCAACGTAATTTACCTTTTCCTTTGTTGCAATCGAAACAATTCGTCATGGCTGCAGTTCTGGCCAATGATTCCCCTAAATACAAGAACAGCCTCATTTGCTGCAGCCCCAGAAGCGTCGATGTGGCATCAACGTCTTCCGCATCATCGTCAACGTCGGGCTGTGTGTCAGCTGACGAAAGTTACGACTCGAATAGTATTCCTCAGTCGATATCGAACAGAAAATTTAAGATACACAGCTCAGCGACACGCGATGAAGTCGAGAAGGCCGTCACTCAGTGCAAGGAGCTTGTTTTGAGCACGCCACAGTGTTCGGACGAGCGCAAATGGCTTGTTAGGTACCTCGTCGAGTTACGGCTAAGATTGGAGGACCTGAAGGAGAACGATGGTCAAGTTAGGACCCGAGTGGCAATCAAAGGCCACCATTTCGAGCAGCAAACCAGTCCGAGTAACAGAAAACAGTATTGTGATCACTGCAGTGGCGTAATATGGAGTATAGTACAAAGTTCATACATATGTACTGATTGTGGTTATTTGTGTCATTTCAAATGTGTCGATCAAATATGTAGGGTGTGCGCTCATGTTGTTATGACAGAAAGGGGACAGTTCGAAATGAAAATATGCCCTGAGAAAGGTCTCGCCCAACAAGATTATAAGTGCGCAGAGTGTTTCACTGCTCTTACCTTCAAAGATACATGGAACGAGCCCAGGTTGTGCGATTATACTGGCTTATACTTCTGTGCGACGTGCCATTGGAACGACATGTTTGCGATCCCAGCCAGGGTTGTCCACAACTGGGATTGGGAGAAGCGATACATCTCACGATTAGCGTTTCAAATGCTCACGTTGTCCTGGGCCCGCCCATACATTGACCTCGAAAGCATCAACCCCCAACTCTTCAGCTTCATAGCAGAGTTGGAGTGGGTGCACAAAATGAGACGCGACTTGGAATGGATGAGACGGTACTTATGCGCTTGTCCAGAAGGCACCAACTTGCTATCTCCACTATTCGTTCAGCTCGGTGATGTTAACAACAAATACAGTATGACCCATTTGGAAGCTATCAACGATGGCTCATTGGAATCGAAACTGACTGAACTCACAGAAACATGCCGCAGTCATATAACGAACTGTGCGTTATGTTCTGGAAAAGGTTATTTGTGTGAAGTATGCCACAACAATGAGGTCATGTACCCATTCGACAGCGGGGCAATCATGTGTGACAAATGCAACACGATGTATCATCGTGGTTGCTGGCTTAGGAAAGGGGAAACGTGTCTCAAATGTATACGTTTGGAAGATCGCAAGAGTAAAGGATTGGACGAACCAGCATGTGGGGATAATGTTGAATTACAATATGATATAGACAAATTTGTTGACTAGATATTGATGGTACCTGATTATTATATAATGAAAGACATAGAAACCTACATTACATACAGATTCTTCGGACTTTGGGGCTCAAAATTTATGCCTCATTACAATTTGACTTGGATTTAAATAATGAGTCTTAAAAATGATACTCAATTGTAATTGAAACTGGACTATACTTTCTGCAATTAATTAGGCTGAAACGGGCAGAAAAAAATCTAGCTGAAAAAAAAACGGGTGTTCAGGAACGGAAAAAAGACTTGGTATTTAATAGAATTGTATTAAAAATACCAAAACGATTTTCATGTTTCAGTCTTCTTTTTACATATACAGCCTTTTTTGGGACTAAGTCTTTTCATAGCCATCTCACTTTTTCTACTTGATTTTTTCAGCCAGTTTCAGAGTCATCTGCAATTGCAGCAAAGTATTGATGAAATAAATTTCTAAAGATGTTCATACAAATATGTATGATCTGCAATTTTTATCCTGTATATTTTGTTTTCTATAAATGAATTAACAATTACCATTTTATTAACAGTTTTACCCATTTTGCTTGTTTTGACATGTTTATTACTAAAAACCTTTAATTTTTATTTGACATGTATGTTTTATGCTCTGTAATATTAATTAGGTTAAGATTCTAAATAGTAAAGGTGCTGAAATTTGTTAGCAATAAATAATATATTGTATGAAAGCTTTAATTATTAAAATTAGACTGCTACCAATTGACATGTGTGTTTATTTTGCCATGCAATAAATGTTAGTCATTGAATATCACTTGTAACTATTTACTTAAAATATGACACCTTTTGTTTAACTTGATAATAAAAAAATTAAACAATAAAGTCACAGTTCGCGCAGAAGTGCTCTCCCACTAGAGGCACCTATGGAAGACCAGTATCGAGGCGCCTCGTGTTGCCTCCACATATTATGCTGAGTACGTGCCTTTTAAGTGATACAGTACAGTGATAAACGAATGAAAGGTATTTTATGTTTCTTTTTTTGTGATTTACTGTATTTTGTTATAGTTTGTTTTCACTGAATAAATATTTACTTACAGTGTCTTTTCGCAATTTTTTATTTAAGTAAAGCTGATGAATTGATAAATAAAACTAATGATGAGTTTTTAATGTAGTCACAGTATGTTCAACTGCTATGGAAATGGGTATATTATTTATTCAAATTACATTTATTTAAATATATTTCCTTCATATAAAATGATCCTCGTTTTATACAAAGGAAAAATTTAGGGAAAATAGCTAAACACTATTAGTTAAAATTGGATGTTCTGTAATTAATTTTTTTTTTCAACCTTCACCTAGAATAAGAAAAGCTTCCCTTAGTACATAGTGATTTATGCCTAAATGTTTGTCACTTTTTTAAGAAATGGCTTTTATGTAATAAGAAAAGTTACTTGTGTAAATAATAATTAAAATTAGTTATGGAATTCTTCGAAAAGATTAATAAATTTTAACTACATTATTTATATTATTTCGAACTTATATTTTCTTCCAAGGATTACAATAACACACTTTCTCTTGCTTGGTTTAAAATACGTTAAGATAATTTTAGAATTCTTAACTAAGGCACTTACTAACTAAACAAAATGAATAATTATTATCAGTAGAATTATTTTTTATCTGTATTATCGTATTATCTATGTTTATTTTGTTTTCTGGAATTCTTTAGCGATCGGGATGCCGATTGAATACAATAATAAAATAGAAACGGTTGTTTAAATGTTTCTTACATTTTGTAACTTGTGATTACAAATCTACATATCAAATGATTTATTTTTTAATTACAAATAAAGTTACTATAAAAAATGCGTTTGTTGACAGTATAACACGGTTACGGCATAGTGTTTACACGCCATAGATTTATGAAAATAAGTTGTTTTAATAGATCCAAAAAGTGGTCTCCTTGTTAAGACAGGCAGCATCCTTATTAATTTAGGTTGTGATATATAATTTAATTATTACAAATGTGAATATGTAAATGTTCTATGTATAATATGTATGAATTTACAAAAAAAAGGTTGTTGAGTATGTTTATCCATTGTTTAGTATCCAAATTAAAGGCTAGATTGGGGCTAGATGGAGGTGTGTGATTTTTTTTTTTTTATAACATAGGGAGGCAAACGAGCATGCGGTTCACCTGATGGAAAGTGTCACCGCCACCCATGGACATTTGCAACAGCTGAGGTCGCAGGGATGCGCTGCCGGCCCTTTATATAAGAATACGCTAATGTTGAAAAATAAGCTATCGATTGGATTAGTGATGTAAATAATATTAAAGTGAATTAGTTCATGAGCTTATATATGCTAAAATATTAAAGTTATTATATCAGTTTGTTTATTTAGTTACGATGTATATTCAAACAGCAAATTCATGTTTTAACTAATATATATATTTTGTAAAACAAATGCAATTTGATTCATTAAAATAATTTAAACATGTTTAATACCCTCACATATAAAATCAATTTTATTATCGTCCCGTGAAATACGAGTGTTATGCCCTTTTATGTTTCGGGATGAGGGCACTGTAGCTAGTGAAATTACTGGGTATAGGAGACCTAACATCTGTTGTCCCGGGTGTCGGGCGCGGTGCGGCGTTGATGGAGAATAATAACTGTCTATCTGTCTCCTTCATTTGAGCGTCTGTGACTCATTGATGTGAACTGTTTCTAAACTGCCTTCCGATCTGGAGGTTGCAGGTTCAAATCCTGCTACGTACCAATAACTTCGAAATTATATGTACGTTTATCCGACGTTCTTACATCGTGAGGAAACCTGTGCACGCCTGCGAAGGATTGAAGGGTGTGCGTAATGTAGGCCAATTCGCTACCTTTACGAGTAGGCTCATGTCCCTTGTTAAAGAGCTGATGAGGATCTATCTCCTTCAATGTTGTTCTGTCATGGTCAGGCGTATCACGTACCATCAGGTGTGCGTCCTGACTGTTCCTGCACTCATCACTGCATAGTATAAAACAAAGTCGTTTTATTTTCCCGTGGCCCTATGTGCGCTAAAATCTTTAAAAGTACGCAACGGATTTTCATGCGGTTTTTTTTTATAGATAAAGTGATTCAAGCGGAAGATTTATATTTATAATAATATCCATTAAAATTAGGGAAATACTGTTATTTTTGAGGTTTCTTATGTCGTAAATAATTTCATTTTTGCCGCTTACTTTGCAAACGTAGGCTGTGTGTGGTGGTGTGTATGTGTGGGCGTGAGTGTGTGTGTCTGTGTGTGTGTGTGAGTGAGAGAGAGCGTGTGTGTGTGTAGTGTAGTGTTGATATTAGGTACAATAATTCATTTAAAACTATTATTATATTTTATTTAAGAAACGCTTCGGTTTTATCAATTCCATGTCTTTAAATGCTGTGAGATTTAGTTTGCATGTATAATAATTAATGGTATACAATCATAATTTTGTTTATATTATTATATAAGTAAGTTGTAACATAAAAAAGAGCCTCACCTGGCAATCCAAACACCTGCATGACTCTCTATATGTGCAAGTTGTGAGGCGCTCTCCAAATGCTGGAGATACTGCTGCTCGTTGTCCAGCTTTCGACGTCTTTTGGCCAGAGACGAGGAACGAGAGCACCGACATCCTTCGCCGAGACTTCGGCTTTGGCGTTGAACTGGTGTGGAGAACGTTATTAATAATTATTTATTCAGATAAAATTAAGATACGAACAACAAATGCAAGAGTAGTAGCGTGGTGGCTCATTGGTGGAGTGTTGCTTCGATCTGGAGGGTGCAGGTTCAAACCCCGCTACGAACCAATGTATTTTCGAATTATATAACATTAGCTTTTCCCACGGCTTAACTCGCGTTAAGAAGTATTATTTTTCATACCAATTTTATCCACATAGGGGTGGATTTTATCAAAATCCTTTCTTAGGGGATTCTTACGTCATATAAGCTTTCAAGATCTTAGCCTGATTTAAAAATAGCCTTTCTTTTTTTTTCGAACTACTGCTGTAGGCCGCAGATGGCCTTTACAGCTTCACCGAACGCGTGGCGAGCGCAGATGGCTCTCAGTCTTAAACATTTACACAACGAACCTAATGAATTATGTGATAAAAATCCGTGGTCTTAAACTGCTCAGCTATTTCAGTGTTTATGATATATTGTTACATTAAGGAATTGTTTTTAAAAAAGTCTGTACTGTTGAGTTTTCTTGGGCGCTTCTTTCTCAACAGGCCAAACCACTGAAGCGCTTTTTTTTCAAAACATCAAAACTCATATTTTTAGTTTAGTATTTTAATCGTTTTTTATTATATTATTGTATATTGTTTGACGTTCATAAGTGCTTTTTGTAAGCCTAATTTGAAATTAATGTTTTTGACTTTGACTTTTGACTTTGACATAAGGGCGACGGGACTCGAATTTCGGCTTAGGTCGTTGCGGGGGGGTAAAATTGACTTTCAAATGGAAGTTTCATACAAATTTTCATCACCTATTTTATCCTCTTGGGAGTAGAAGTAATCGAAATCCTTTCTTAGCGGATGCCTAGGTCATAATATCTACCTGCATGCCAAATTTCAGCCCGATCCGTCCAGTGGTTTGGGCTGTGCGTTGATAGATCACGATGTAGGTACCCATTTGGTGTTGCGGTTGAGATGTCGGCTGCAACACCAAGGTTTCCGGATTGGATCCCCGGCCAGTACAAACATTTGTGTGCATAAACATGTCTGTTTGTAATGGTCTGGGTGTTTTCTATGTATAATATGTATGTGTTTACGTAAAATGTATATACCTACCTACGTATGTTTATCCGTTGTTTAGTACCTACAGGCTCCACGCTTAACTTGGGGCTAGATGGCGCTGTGTGCATGTCAGTGGATATTTATTAATGTCAGTCAGTCAGTCTGTCCTTTGAGTTATATATATTTAAGATAGACGCTTACCTGTCTCCGACATTGTTCAGTAAAGCGGGCTTCATGTCGTCCCTCTCGCACAGCGCCGTCTCGCTCTGACGCCGCTTGGCTCGCCACTTCATACCGTTGCACGGCTCCGTTTTGTCTTTCTCGTCCGACACTGGTTATACAAATGGTCAGTTAGGTTCATCGTCAGCCTTTAACAGCCCACTGTAGGGTACTGGCCCGCACAGCACAGTTGTGGGGGAGATTGTGCCGTAACCCAGCACGCAGGCCCAATTCGGATTGGTAAGAGTTACAGACTACCATCCTAAGGTTGTAGCCGGCACCGACGGCTTAACATGCACTACGAGTACGGAATAATATTTCATTTCGGATAATCGGGTGATTCAGCCTGCAATGTGCAATGATGAGCTTCTTGGTGGTCATCTCTCTGCCAATCTCAACTTCGGCCAATATATCGAGTCCAAAGCAAAGACTGCAGCTAAAAACTGGGATCCTTTCCAAGGTCAGGCGTATTTCACCTCAGGACAGCTTCTGTCATTATATCAAGCCCAAGTCCTGTATTGTATGGAATACTGCTGCCACCTATGGGATGGATCAGCCAAATACCAACTGGCTGCTTTGGACTCGATTGAGAGGCGTGCTGAGCGGCTCATTGGCGACCCTACTCTGACTCAGGCTTAGATGCAAAGCCTCGAGCATCGTCGTAGAGTTGCACGGCGATCGGTTTTTTACAGGCTACATTTCGGTGAGTGTGCGATGGAATAACACGAGTTAATTCCACCAGCCCCTTTTCACCATCGGGATACAAGACGGACGCGAGCGTTCCATGCTTACGTGGTAGACATTCCATTTGTCCGCACAGTCCGCTATGGTGCTTCTTTCTTAATGCGCACCGCAAAGGAATGGCCTCCTTATCATCCTCGGCCGCATCATCACTTACCATCAGGTGAGATGGCGGTCAAATGTCTGCCTATAGAGGATAAAAAAGACGATTCATTTTGTGTAATGGTCGAGACGTCGGCTACTACACCAAGGGTTCCGGGTTCGATCCCCGGGCAGTACAAACATTTGTTTCCATGAACATGTCTGTTTGTAATGGTCTGGGTGTTGTCTATGTATACTATGTGTTTATTTACAAAAAATATATAAGTATGTTAATCCGTTGTTTAGTAATCATATTACAGGCTTCACGCTTAACTTGGGGCTAGATGGCGCTGTGTGAATGTCAGTGGATATTTATTTATTAAAATTTTTACCTTCACGCGTCACTGAAATTGTACAAAATCAAAAACACGAGCACACTACTATGTCATTATGGCATGTAGCGAGCGACGTGATTATGAATGAAAATTCTGTCCAACTGACGCGATGGGCAGACTTACCGCGGACACTGTTTCAGTGAGATTGCGCATCTAGTTAATTTATTATCATCATCATCAGCTCATTAACGTCCCCACCGAGGGGCACGAGCCTACCCGTATAGGGTGATTAGGCCTTAGTCGTCCACGCGGGCCCAGTGCGGCTTGGACGACTTCACACACAACCTTTGAATCTTTGAAACCAGGCGTGCGCAGGTTTCCTCACGATTCACCGTAAGAGCGTCGGATAGCGTACATATATTACGAAAACATTGGTACTGGCGGGATTTGAACCTCAGCCCTCCCGGTAGGAGGGCAACAGTCCACACCATTGAGCCACCGACATCTTAATTTATTGTTTATTATAAACTTACTGTTAACGTCATTATCATAACAATTGCTGTTGTCCTCGCGGTCCATAGCTCCTGCACCGATGGGTTCTGGTAGATCGTCTCCGTCGAAGCGTTGCCGTTCTCCACGTCATACCTGGTCTCCGGTTGCTGGAGCACCTGGGGAAAAATATAGATAAATAAATATTCACTGACATTCACACAGCGCCATCTAGCCCCAAGTTAAGCGTGAAGCCTGTATTATGGGTACTAAACAACGGATAAACATACTTATATACATTTTTTTTTGTAAATACATTGAAACACCTAGACCATTACAAACAGACATGTTCATGCATACAAATGTTTGTACTGCCCGGGGATCGAACCCGGATGGTGTCGCAGTCGACCTCTCAACCGCAACACCAAATTGGTCGTCAAATAATACAAATAAATATCCAATGACATAAGAGCGTCGGTGGCTCAATGGTGTGGACTGTTGCCCTCCTACCGGAAGGGCTGAGGTTCAAATTCCGTCACGTACCAATGTGTATTTGAATTTTCGGAATCATATATACGTTATCCGACGCTCTTACGGTGAAGGAAAACATCGTGAGGAAACCTTCATGCACGCCTGCGAAGAGATTCGAAGGTTGTGTGTGAAGTCGGCTAATCCGCACTGGCTCGCGTGAACGACTAAGGCCTAAACACCTTATACGGTAGGCTCGTGCCCCTCGGTGGGGACGTATAATGAGCTGATGATGATGATCCACTGACATTCACACAGCGCCATCTAGCACCAAACTAAGCATAACTAAGCCTGAAATAGAGGTTCTGCCAGAATACTGTCACTAGGTGGTAGACCGAATACTGAGTCGTCTAGGTAGGTACCACCGCAGTGCCAGATATCGTCCCTTAAAATACAAGTGTTTTGCCCTTCTGTGTTTCGGGATAAGGGCACTGTAACTAGTGAAATTACCGGGTATAAGAGACCTGACATCTGTGGTCTGGGGTGAGGGGCGCAGTGCGGCATTTAATTCAATATCTGTTTATCAGTTGTTAGTCTCCTTCAATGCCGCTCTGTCATGGTCAGGCGTATCACTTACCATCAGGTGAGCGTCCTGACCTAGGTGGGACCTGGACTTTATTTACGAGAAATACGTTACATTCGGTAATAACATAGGAGTTCAAAGTTTTACAAGATTCGTTCATTTCGTATATGTATAAATTTACCACATAAATAAGGTACTACAGTGCAGTTGCTAACTTGTGACGCAAATATGTTAAGTACAGTAATTTCAGCTCGGAACACGGTTTTTACAAAATTAAGCATAACTTTTATGGCAGGAGATGAGAATGATATATTCTGTTGACATCCATTCTAGGTAACTGGTTCTATCATTAAAAATAGCTAGTAAAGTTCGACTTTAAACCTTTGAACCGTTTGTGAAAAACGGATATACGTCATCTAAAAAGTGTCAAAAAAATGAAAAGGAAAAATGTGAGCGTTTTCTTTGCGACTGCTTGAATGTGTTTAAGTCTATACCTGATAGTGAGCTCGGGACCCCAAGAAAAAAACTGCTCCAGAATTTCCCGTAGACATTATAACAATTTATCTGAAAACAATAAAATAATATGTAAGGTAACTTATTAAAATATTTACTTAGGACCAAAATATTAAAACAGTTCTTTTAAAGCGCAACATGTTTAAAATTAAGAATTATTTTCATGATTTATTATTGTATGTAAAGAATCCACTTTCGTGTTTATTAAATGCCTAAGAACTTATTCTTCATCTTCGAATAATATACAAATTATGGTAAAATAAATTATTGTTAATGTAAATTATTGTAATAGTTTATACCTTGATATTCCTAATAAAAATTATTTTATGTTCAATTCCTCAGGTTTCCAATTTTATTTAATTATTCTTATTCTATAACATTTTGTTAGTAAGTTGATTGACTATTCAGTCAAATTCGGTCACAATGACATTGTGTGACTTGCGCAGTGCAAAAATGTTGCCATTTAAATATAGGTATTTCTCCCCATATTTCAGCATAAAAAAGGTTTTTTATATATTAATATTAATTTAAGGCCCTGTTGGATGCAATTTTCTCATAATTTTCTACGTATTTTGTGGGTAATCAAAAATTATTTTACAACATGGTAGCGACGACGCGACGTAGTGAAACTTATCCCAGGATCGATATTAAGCTTGACGATGGAAACGCTCTTTTGCTTCAGTAGTACAGTGAACAATCGTAGAAGGTGGAAACGTTTAATAATGGAACGATT
The DNA here is from genome assembly GCA_019425675.1 of Leucinodes orbonalis. Classification (NCBI taxonomy): domain Eukaryota; kingdom Metazoa; phylum Arthropoda; class Insecta; order Lepidoptera; family Crambidae; genus Leucinodes; species Leucinodes orbonalis. The sequence continues at coordinate 36,534 of PQWD01008305.1, read as the reverse complement.
CTGTAGATGTCGCTTTGTACAAGGAACATTTAATTCTATCTTAATAAGTAGGTGTTTTTATTTTTCTTGTTCTTCGCTATAAATACCTATACAGGTTTCATATTTTTTCTTATGTTTATATCATTTATTTATTTAAATGTTTTTTCATACTACTTAGTCAAAAATACTAACGTTAAAATGTCACGAACTATGCGACTCTACATTTTTAATACGCGTATAAATTAAGTTGGTCCATTAAATTGGGAATCAAATTGGGTAATAGATATATTTCTCCAATTGGTAGATTAAAAAAATTTTTTGACGATTCAATATTCATTCAATTATTTATTTAAATAGAGCATTTTTGAGTTTGAGTATGATCTCATCCATCGCGGAATTGGTTCATTAAAAGTATGACTACCAAGCGGGCGCATTGTGTGCCTGGGATTGCATTTCCAAGCACAGACGTACTCAATATAATATTTTTCAGGCACCGACCTACTAAATATGAACATTCTGCTATGCTGTATGCAAAGCCCTGTGCCCCATAAAGGCATGTTTTAGACCGATGATGATGACCTATCGCATGATAGATAAGAAACTAACAAAAAGGATAGCACACCTAAAGAAGTTTTATGTGTCGTGCTGCTCGAAATTTTTTTGGTTGACGTTTCTTCATGATTGAGTAGATGCCCATTAGTTTATTATATATCTAAGCTTTATGATCATAAAAAGTTCAAAAGAGGAGTCAATTTCGCCCACATCGGTCCTGTAGCGTCGAGGGCAAGTTCAAGCATTCGTCATTCTAATGCGTCGCGGGTATCCAAATACAGTCTAGCAATTAAATCTAGTCGACAGAATGGCAAATGTTGAAGTTATTGGTCTTTATGCGACATGTGTTAAGGTTGTAATTTGTGTGCGTGCACCAAGTAGCGGCTGCAGCGCCGTTTCACCATGTGGAACCGGACTCCCTGCTGCAGTTGCACCGATCTTTATATTTATAAGAAGTAACTGTGAAAACATTGCTTGCGCGATTCAAGAAAGTAGAGTACTCTGCGTCACAGAGACAGCAAGTACTTTCTTTAAGTAATCACGTCGATGATAGTCCAGTGGGAACAACTATATACAGGGCATAAAAGAGGAAGGAAGTTACCTGATGGCAAGTTAAAAATTCAGGCAAACAACAGAATTCACGGAACGTCATTTGTCTTATTGAATGAAGCTTAAATTTTTCTGCAGCCTATCAGCCTGTAACATTCCTCTGTAAGACCTATCCGCAGAGCATAGTTTTGGGGAGATTTAATCAGATTTCGCTACTATTTTGGAGCAAATTTATGCTCCATTATGAAACTGTTAACTGAAATGATCATCACATGTACGGATACCCACTGACATTCACATCAGCACGAAAGTACACCTTTAGTCGTGTTTATAGACTACAAACTGACATACTTGTCCAGTTCGTGCTATGATAAATCCGATACCTATTTTAGGCAAAAAAGTGTAATTATATCTATGTGAATATAAGCTCGTACTGTATTTCTGTGTTTTTAAATGATATAAATAATATTTTATTGATATGATTTGATTTGATTTAATAAGAAGGGCAAAATAAAATGAATTATGTATTGAAACCTCTATAACGAGCTGCTCTACACGCCGAGCTGGAAGAGGGGTAGAATCAGGTTTCTTCAATGGACACTTAAGGCGAAGAGTCTTTACTTGTCTCTACATCTTTTGAACACGAGTAGGTCTTAATATATTGAGTTACAATATTCATTCCCAAAATAATCCACACGCAGGTAAACACGTAGATTGTATATTCGTAAAGTGGTATTTTATGATCCAATTATAATATAATTTATTCAAGCGAGAGCTGTAGAGTACTTTTGTGTGTAAAGAATAGATAAACATACATTTTTAAATTAATATGATTAGCATCCACAGTTTATATGAAACATCGTAGGAGTCCTCAGTTTTGAGGACTCTATTTCCCTTCCACACAGACACTTACCTTTTATAGGTATCGAGGTAGGTATCTGACGACCCATTTGGTGTTGCGGTTGAGACGTCGACTGCAACACCAAGGGTTCCGGGTTCGATCTCCGGGCAGTACAAACATTTGTGTGCATGGACATGTCTGTTTGTAATGGTCTGGATGTTTTTTTATGTTTAATATGTATGTATTTACAAGAACATATATATATAAGTATGTGTATCTACATATATATATATATATATACATAGGATACACATCATCAGCTCATTAAACGTCCCCACCGAGGGGCACGAGCCTACCCGTATAGGGTGATTAGGCCTTAATCGTCCACGCGGGCCCAGTGCGGATTGGACGACTTCACACACAACCTTCGAATCTCTTCGTAGGCGTCCATGAAGGTTTCCTCACGATGTTTTCCTTCACCGTAAGAGCGTCGGATAACGTACATTTTCGAAAATTCGAAAACATATTGGTACGTGTCGGGATTTGAACTTCAGCCCTCTCGGTAGGAAGGCGATAGTTCACACCATTGAGCCACCGACGCTCATATACCGTATAGCTTAACACCTTTGATTTGTGATGAGAAATAAAGATTTATTGTTATTATTTTATAGGTACTGCCATCTTCAAACCTGCTTAGCGTTGAGATTATGACAAAACCCCTCACTATGGATGAGGCCCTGAGCCCAGCAGTGAACTGTCACAGGCTGTAAAGTAAAAAGTAAGTAAAACCTACCTAAAGAGTACTTTTCAGTAGCGATATCGACTCTACAGAATAACTTCGCCTTAAGTTACGCCAAGTAGAGCGGAAAGTTTGCAGTTAGTGTGCATTTGAACAGGCGATGCACATTTATAGAAAAACTTTTCCGAGTAAACAATATGTAAAGTTTGAGAGTGTCGGTAGCTTAATGGTGTGGACTGTTGCCCTCCTACAGGGAGGGCTGAGGTTCATTACCCGACACGTACCAATGTATTTTCGAAATTAGATGTACGTTATCCGACGCTCTTATAGTTAAAGAAAACTTCATGTGGAAACCTACGCACGCCTGCGAAGAGATTTAAAGGTTATGCGTAAAGTCGGCCAATCCGCACAGGGCCCGCGTGGACGACTTAAGCCTATACAGTCTTTACGGGTAGGCTCGTGTCCCTCGGCGGGGACGTTAAATGAGCTGATGATGATGATTCCATTAAAATATTCTTAATCTTGCGCAGAAGACTGCCATTTGTGGTCACCTTTCGGGGTTCGTATATAGTAGCTGACTTTGAAACCTTCATGACCTATCAAACAATTTCTCAAGTGGGTAGTCTTACGTGCCACCGTTAGTGCGCAAGTCATTACGTCACCATTACGGATCAATGGCCGACGCGGTGATTCACTGACGTAATTGGATGGTTTATGCCAGAACTGCTCAGCTACTTCAGTGTTTATAAAATAAATAATAAATATCCACTGACATTCACACAGCGCCATCTTGCCCCAAGTTAAGCGTGAAGCCTGTATTACGGGTACTAAACAACGGATAAACATTCTTATATATATATATATATATTTTGTAAATACTTACATATGTGTTATAGAAAACACCCAGACTATTACAAATAGACATGTTCATGCACACAAATGTTTGTACTGCCCGGGTATCGAACCCGAAACCCTGGGTGTAGTTGTCTACGTCTCAACCGCTACACCAAATGGGTCGTCAAAAAGAAATACTAGCTTTTGCTCGCCGATTACTCTCCATCCCTTCAATTAACACCACTAAAGAAATCACAAGAATTCGTCGCTCTATTTTGCCGTGAAAGACGGACAAACAGACACACTTTCATTTTTATAATATTCATCTGAATAATTGTTGCATTAAGGCTTTACTGTTGAGTTTTCTTGGGTGCTCTTTTCTCAATAGGTCAATACATAAATAAATAAAAAATAAAACAAAATAAAGTAAAACATATTTATTTCGGAGTAAATTCCATAATCCCTGAAGTTAGTCCCTTACATTAATCAAGATTTTTTTTCTTTACATAAGTATTCATACGTTTATATTGTATTTTTTGACATTAATAAGAGCTTATTGACTTTAAGCCAACAGTCACTTGTAATAATTTGATACCGGGACTCTACATCTTTATGATAAATGTTGATAACACGCTGTGCGTGCTCGGCCTGGGCTCTGGAGTGGAACATTATAGGCTAGTCAACTTTAGCTATCGTGTGTTGGTGGGCGCTAGTATAATTAGTATTCATCAGGCTGCACGAAGGTACGTATACGTCACAGAACAGATGTAGCAGACTAGTTCTGGAGTAGGGACCGTGTCTTGGCAAGCTTATCGTAGGCCCCTCTCGGACTTTGGATCCCAAAAAATGAAGTGTCCACTGGACCCCCGATCGTGGTCCTTAGGGAACCAAAGAAGCTTCTATTTTGAAGCCAAGTTTTGGTTTCCTTTCGACCTCCAAAGCACAGTTGCAATAATAAATCATCTAAGTCTATCTTATAATTTTTTCAATTATAGTCAAAAGTTCTAGGAGAGCATACATAAACAAGAAGTATAAATTAGAAAATTCTTAGATTTATTTATTTAACAATGATTGACACCTAATGTAGATAGATGTTGAAAGAACCATGTAGTAAAATGTTTCGACTAATCTCACATGAATTTTTGTTTGATAAGCAAATAAACAGGTGGTGCACCTGATGTTACCACTACCCATGAATACTATGATATTTTATATTTAATTGTATTTCACAAAGAGAGACCGTCGATAAAATGGAAGTAAACATGAAAATACTGAATGTTCGGAATTGAACTCAAAGTTGATACAAAGCAACATGACTCTACATTAACGGATTTCCTTACAAATACTTTCACCTTACCTCTCGCATAAGTCTGTCTTTACGAGTAATTCGCTTACAGTTCTTGCTTACGAAATCCATCCAATCAGAGCGGTCGGCCTGAATCGCGGTGATAAAATAAATAAAATTTGCTGCATATATACAAAACTTATTACCCCGTAATCGGGGAGTCCCATGCTACAAGGGCGACCGGTTGTGGTGGGGTACCGGTTTAATTCCCCTCCGTCTGAATATGTCGCTTTTAAGCCGTCATGTGCGGGCATAATATTAAATGGAAATAAAAACGTCAATCATTCTGTAAAATGAAATCGAGAGTCCTTCTCACACAATACCTGTGTAGCAACTTTGACTTCCTTTTTAGTTGATGATTCCTAAAGGATACTTGGTTTCAGTGGCTCCGTATATGCAAATAAGCAGTGCATACCCAGTGCGTCCAGACAAACCGGGATATCACCTAAATATTAAATGATTCCCACTTATTTGCCTATTTTTCTCTACCGATTTGAAACCATATGCGATCTGTTGTCATCAACAGCACTCAATTTGCCAAAATTGTAAATTATTTATTATTTATGCGATTAGTGGCACTCAATTTGCATACCCTACTCATAATTTCTGTGCACGCCACTGCTTGGTTTTATTTCCGACTATCCCTTCCGGTAGGGAAAAGTTCAGTATATTCCATAGGTAGTCTGTGTGACTGTGGTACCCCTCAGACAATGGAACGGTCGGTACAGTCTTATTTATCCTAATCTGAGCTACAGATGTCATGTGCAGCATCTTCATTTACTAAAAAGTGAGTTTTTTGCTTGTAAACCCAGCATAACATTAACATAGCTGAAACATAACGTTTTTTTAACATAACACTTGTGTTTTTATTTTCTTTATAAAACAACAATTGTTACGAACAATGAAAATGAAAAGTGTTTATTCAGTTTAGGTCCTTACAGAACACTTATGAATGTCAAATGAAGCTACCACTGGTTCGGGAGGTAGTTTTCTACTGGAATACAAAATGTAGAGACGGGTTGGATATTCCTTGTAGTCATACTGCATAGTCTTACCAATTGGACTACTGGAAATTTACTTCCCAATAGACTTACTAGTATGACTATTCGGAAATTTTGTGACCAGTAGACTTATCAGTAAACCAACACTCCCAGAAGTCCTACATTTACATACGACTCTACAAAGACAATCTTATATAGTGTATTTGACCGCAAACTAATACATTTTTCATTGTGTTAAAAGTAGAATTGAGCGGAAAAAGTACTAGGAGACCATAGGTAACCAAGAGGTTTTGGTAACGGGTATATTTTTTTTTTGGTTAAGTAGTTAAAATATAGTTCCTGCTTCCACCTCAAAGTTGTGCCACTGTCATGTTTCAATTACAAAACCTATTAAACAGGTAAATTTTTCACCTTGAACACACTGTAAAAGAGTAAGCTTGTGAGTACTTAATAATGAGGTATGCCCAAGCCAACCGCGTACATGTCTAGATTATTGATCCGATTTTCCTTTGGTGAACCTACCAAAGAACAGTCTTAATAGTAAATGCCTACTTAATCCTATACCAAAACCTTAATGAAATCTTTGTCATAGGTATATGATTCGATGCAGAGAAAATATATTAAAACTTAATAATTCACAAATGCTTATTAAAGATTAATTAAATTTTTAAAGGCACAGTTTTCCAAATTTACCAATGAGCTTACTGTGATATTAATTGGAATCAACCGTGTCATTAGTTGCATGGAAAATATGTTCATAAAAACTATTATTTAAAAACATACATAAGATTCCTGCATTCTTTATGATGGACTTTGCTTTGATACAAAAAATGAAATTTCCCTCAACCGTAACACGGAGTGAAGGCAAGAAAGAAATTTGACCTCTGAAACGCGCTAGTGACATTTTTGCTCTGGCTAAATATATATAGAGTTCCGACGGTAAATTATTCGGGAGGTCCGTAGCTACTACGTAAGCTGGTGCTGGCAAGGAGCCGGTCTAATTCCTTGCTATCAGATATGTTGAAGCGTTAAGCAATCATATACGGTAATACAATATGTCAAGAAAATGATAAAGAGAGACTTCGGTCTCACCCACACGCTAGTAGCTGATTTGACTTCCTTTTTACAGTAATATTACAAAAAAAAATGTAGTATTTAAGTGGACAGAATACTTTATGTAACGTGGCTTCTATAGGTGAATGTGGGCATACCTATGATACATAAAACCGGGCCCGACAAGTGAGCTAAACATTGAAGGGGTGCGGAAAAATGTTACACCGAAATCACGCAGTCTCCAATAAGAGAATCTCTAATTCACTAGTGCGAATTATTTTTAACGGTAGGACCAATATTATTTTTGATATTAATAAATGTATTTAAGAATGTCAAATGTAGGCTCAGACTGTAGGTAGTTATCAGATTCTACTGAGAAGAATCCAGCAAGAAACTCAGTAGTTACTCTTTTCTAAAAAAATGTGTTTGGTACAGTATTCAATAAAAATAATTATCTAAAGCAAAAAAGCAGAGCATAAAATGTAGAGTCACAATTCAAGCCCCACTCATAGCGGCAGATAACAGTGAAATTGAACTTATTTAGGGAAAAATTTGAAAGCCCAGGGCCGCTAAATGTCGTTAATTTACGACGATATAATTCGAAAACTAAATGGTGAGGATTAATCGCAACGTAAAATTATGTCATTGTTCTATTGTTTACAAAAAAAAATACTTTTTCGTTAATATTATATAAAGTCAATAACTTACTTTTCTTCTGTTTAAGGACCACCTAATTTTAGAGAAGTCAAGTACTTAGGTACTACGACATGAATGAATATCTGTTTACTTATTGCCGAGATTTATTGGGATTATTTAGATACCTATTACTTTGACATTGTTGAAAGATGAAGCATAAAAACTAGATTAAAAATATAAAGTAAAGAAACATTACAACTGGTATTTACCGAATATAAATCTAATAAAATATATAGTCAAAGTCAAAGTCAAAAATATTTATTTCAAATTAGGCTTACAAAAAGCACTTATGAACGTCCAAAAATATATAAAAATATAATAAAAAACGATTAAAATACTAAACAAAAATATGAGTTTTGATGCTTTGAAAAAAAAAGTTGCTTTGAAAATAGTTTTGACTTTAGAATACTTACGCCCTCTGCCTATTTGTAGAAACAACATCAGTAAGTAAAACGAAGCGCTTTTTCATATTTGAGGTTCAGCTTAAATTTCTGGTACCCAAATGTTTAATGAATAATGTTTTTATATTTATAAATATAAAAGCAAAGCGCTTAATTTTACCTTATTCTATGTAATTTTTTGTATATTTTTGTGTCGGTACCTATAAGTTACTCTGCATCTTTACCATTCTCAACTAATCGCAGAACGAATCACATACATAGAATAAAGTTGAAAATGAAATTGTGATAACTTTTTCTCTATATTTTTTTTTGCATTAGATTCATTCAATCAAATGCATAAAAAAGGTTTTTTCTAAAACTAGATATCTTTTGTTTACTCGTGGCACCGCAGAGGGCGCCGGTGTACGAACTACAAACTTAAAATATGAGTAGAACGCGCTGAGGATGGACTTTTTATGCTTTAACGCATTTTTTTATTAATAAAGCAAAATGTTCGAATTATAATGAGTTTTTATTTCTATCCTTTGTAATATTTTATATTGAGTTAGAAGCGGACTGTGTTCCTAACTTTCTAGTAGTGACATATTTTACGAACTCTACATTTTTAAAAATATTTTATTATAGTATCTCGGAAACTGTTTTCCCATGTATGATCATAAATAAAGGAATATTTAATTGAAAATATATCATGTCCTTCAATGACTACTTAGTCAGTGCGTCCTAATTTTTTTATGGTTCATGCATTTATTATTTCTTTATTTAATTAATGTAGTTCGAGTGAAGGAACGTTTTTTATAAACCGGTTTTCGTAAGTACTTAATACTATGTTGGTAAATTAAAAAATACCTACTCAATCCCATTAATATTAACTGGGTAGGTAATATTATACATATTTGTGACTCTACAATAAAGAATACACCATTGGGACACTACATCATCAGATTATGGTATAAATTGAATATTTTTGTAATTAATGTTGCGTAATAAAAGATGGCCTCTAAACCTAAAAACCTTACATTTATCGTAATTGTTGTGACTAAAAGTTCTCTATTAAAGATTTATGTTTTTTTTAAGCAAAAATCTATTGAGTCTTTGCATAATTTTTGTAATAAACAAAAATTCCTTTGCTTTTTATTATTGTTGAGTACCACGAAATTAATATATTTTTATAAAGTTTTATGACTCTACATTCCCATTTAAAACGGTTTATGAAAGAGGTCCTTAGAGCCGCCATTCGGCTGCGCTAGGCACAAAATAACGAGCATAGCTCGGAGACACTGTACGGGCCATCTGCAGCCACAATCGATTTTTTGAAAAATAATAGAAAACAGGTATTTTTATGATTAAGTATATTATATTGGCAATAGATTTTCTATTGTCATATGTTTTATGACTGTAATAGGTTTGAAAGCTTAGGGGGGTGTATAATAATGAACAAATAGAAATATGAGATCGTTTTGTTTGCTATGGTCACTAAAAAGTGATAAAATAGGAATATGCAGCAAAAAGGAAGTCAAATCAGCTACTACCGTGTGGTTGAGACCAAAGTCTCTCTTTATCATTTTCTTGACGTATTTGACATTATTTTACCATATATGATTGCTTAGCGCTTCAACATATCTGATGGCGAGGAATTAGACCGGCTCCCTGCCAGCGCCGGCTCACGTAGTAGCTACGGACCTCCCGCATAGTGTATCATTTAATTTGCTTATATGTAGAGCCAAATCAAAAATGTTGATAGCGTGTTTCAGAGTTGGAAATTTCTTCTGTAATTTCTATCATAGTGCCATAATCTAACGTCCAATAACTATTGATTCATTTGTATAAAAATATCTATATTCATTTCATTATTTAAATTCTTATTTTTTCTTAAGTATGTTCAATTAAACCTAAAAATCCGATACACATATTCGCTTACGGCAATAGCTGAAGTGCAAAAGAGATGGGTGTATTTCTAAAGCGGGTGATCGCATACATGTATAAATGAAAGGTCACCGACATAGCTGCGACCTAATAAAGTTGACCGACTCTACCATCGCTTCGCGCATTATAGATTTTTAGAGCAGTGATCCTTCGGTATTGGTGTGCTAGAGCGAGACAACGAAATCAGCAAGCTGTAGTAACACAAATATCACTATTTGCATAAATATATTTATATGCATTATAAAATACCCTTTAGAAAATTACTATAATACTTAAAACATTTATTAAAGTAAAATTTAGAAAACTCTACATTTAATTTTATAGGGAAAATAATATTTGGTTGTTGCAACATTCTATGGTACTTGATAATGAACGAATGTTTAATCGGCAAAATATTGCTTTGAGTTCATGAACGCAATGAATTTGTGACATATTTTGCGTTGTTAGCTTTGCTATTATTATAATTCTTTGTTAATTGAGTGCATAATTTTGTGGGTGCAATAGTTTACTGATCAATCGACTATTGTTGCCAACAAATCAAAATTGTAAGTATTGTTGCAATAACTATAAAATAAAATATACATTCTAAATAGAAACACCGAATCTTAGTGTTGCAAGAAAAATCTTAATCTAATTTTGACGTTTACCGATTAATAACCAACCTTGCGGAATATTATTATGTTGTTATTAATTTGTTTATCTATTAAATTGTGTGATCAATCAGTAAAAATGGCCGCAGAACAATATTTTGTTGAAATTCTAAATCAAAGTGAAATGCTTATAACCTCCACGAATCGCGTAGGTCTCAATCGAGCTTAAATTTTTATATGGCTTATTTACATATATTGAATAATGGAATCGATTTTATGCCCTTAATTTCAAGTTACTTGTTTTAAACGCATTCTTTTGTACATAAAATAAAACATAAAAAAATGTATGTTGTTATTTTGTAAAAAACTGTCATCAAATCAATATTGTTTGATTGCTACCAATAACAGTTCACAATATTACTTATTATTACTAGTAAATTACCCATTTGGTGTAATGGCTGAATCATTCCAAACTCCTAGTGTTCCGGGTTCTATCTATAGCATCAACCTGCCCGGTTGTTTCTATGTATAAATGTATTTTAAAAAGTATATAAGTATGTCTATCCATTGATTAGTACCCATATAACAGGTCAATGCTTAGTTAGGGGTTAGATGGCGCAGTGTGAATTTCAGTGGATATTTATTTAAATAAATTTAGTTTTATAAAGTTAGTTTAGTTTTCGTGGCAGGATTGCAATGTAATATGGGACACCGGAGTAATAAAGGAGTCTTAACTTGTTATCTGGTTTAATAATATCTCTAAAATTACAATAATCAAAGCTTATATACTAACACTTATCTTACATATGTGTGGAGAGGTGTGTCACACACTACAATTTAATTTGATCTGCCAACAAGGTCTAACATTATTATTTTTGCTATATATATTAAATGTAGAGCGTCGGTGGCTCAGTGGTGTGGACTGTCGCCTTCCTACCGGGAGGGCTGAGGTTCAAATCCCGACACGTACCAATGTATTTTCGAATTTTCGAAAAATATATGTATTTATCCGACGCTCTTACGGTGAAGGAAAACATCGTGAGGAAACCTTCATGCACGCCTGCGAAGAGATTCGAAGGTTGTGTGTGAAGTCGTCCAATCCGCTCTGGGCCCGCGTGGACGACTAAGGCCTAATCACCCTACGGGTAGGCTCGTGCCCCTCGGTGGGGACGTTTAATGAGCTGATGATGATATATTAAATGTAAATCCAACATAACCAATAACTATGATTAAACCTATTTAAATGAAAATAATAGGCACTTACATCAATGAGTCTATTCTGACTTAAATTGTCTAAATAAAGGTTCTTCTTCTTCTTCTTTGAGATGGTGGCTATGCGTGTTTTCCACGATTCCGCCAATGTCACGTCATGTAGCTGTTACACGGCATGAGATTGAAACTTTGTCTTTTAATATTTTATTCTGAAGCTTATACTGAGCAGATTTATGACCTAATACAAAGGAAACGGCACAAATAAGAAATCACAATGACTTAACAATACAAAAAGTTAAAATATATAAATATAGATAATTTAATAGTATCATATGTCATTTAATTTACATTTTTCATAAATTGTTACATAATTATTTTAATAAGGTTGATTTCATTCTTCTCAGTTTTAAGATTTAATATCTTATAAATGAACTGGATCTAATAAAAAAAAACAATTAAATTTTAACATGATACATAACTAGACATTTCATAGTTTTTAGAAAGTAAAAATAAAACAAATTATAAAATAAATATTTTGTTTTAGGTACTAGCGGAAAATGGCAGACAACCTTGAGAGCAGCTTACAAGATACAAATGATTCACACCTACTCTCTGCCGAGTATAAAGATGGTAGGTATATTACTGATCCATTTTTATGTGTGTCGGAATGATACAAAAGGCTCATATCTCATCATTGCGCTTACCGAAAGCAAACCCCTGATTTTCATTCATTAACTTTTTATGGCTTTTCAGGACTCAAAAAAATTATAATTATTTATTTTGTAGGTTTGCCACTAAATTATTCACCTGGTGGTAAGTGATGTCGCCACTAGATAGTTGTATCTCTGTATGAGCTATGAGTGTGTGTTGCCATGCTTCAGAAAGGAAGAGGGACTTTTTAATTATATTTAGTAGAACATCTTAGATAAACAATAAACTAACTTTAAGCACAATCTCACTCAAAAAGTGTCCGCGGCAAAAGTCTGCCCATCACGTCAGTTGAGCAAAATTTTCATTCATAATCACCTCGCTCGCAACATGATATAATGACAGTAGTGTGCTCAGCCTTTTGATTTTGTACCCTTTTAATCATGCGTTAAGGACAAATTTTCAATAAATATTTTTATTGAGCGTCGGTGGCTCAATGGTGTGGACTGTCGGCCTTCCACTGGAATGGCTGAGGTTCAAATCCCGCCACGTACCAATGTGTTTTCGAATTTTCAAAAAATATATGAACGTTATCCGACGCTTTACGGTGAAGGAAAACACCGTAAGGAAACCTGCACCGCCTGCGAAGAGATTCAAAGGTTGTGCATGAAATCTTCCAATCCGCACTGGGCCCGCGTGGACGACTAAGGCCTAATCACCCTATACGCTGAGGCTAGTGCCCCTCGGTGGGGACGTTTCATGAGCTATTGATGATGATGATTTTTGTCATAAATATAACTTACTGTCAACGTATGTGTCATGCGCCTTGGTCATTTTTTGGATGATATTTCTTTGTGATTGTGCATCGAGTTAGTTAATTCGGTATTCTCCACAATTTGCAATAAAATACCAAACCTTATTTTCATAAAAGTGCACTTTATTTTACATGTCGTTTCATTGATCACTTTTGTTTATTTGCAATATTGTATTTTTAAATACACTGAAACCAATAAATACTAGGTCAATTGATGATAGTGAGCAATGTCGTCACGTTTCAATAATCTCATACAAAATATATGGAAACGTTCCTTTTTGACAGTTCATAAAAAGTGCGTCAACGATTAGTGGTGTCAAATACCCAATTGTTTATCTATGTAGAACATACACAAAGGTTTGTGACCATTTTCTTAATATTATCAAGTTTATTGAATCTATCAATGTATTTGTGTTTATTTTACAGGTCAACTGCAAATAGTGGAGGTTACACGTNATCAAAATGGATTCTCCGAGTGACGCCTGTGCTCTACTGCAAACATAAGACCAGCTTAGAGTTCCACCGTTTTGCCCAGAGGAACCTGAGATTTGGTTTGCGTTGTTAGAAGGTCAGTTCGATGCACATAATATTACGAGCGATGCAAATAAAATTTACCAAAGTATAAACAACCTTACATACAGCATTCGAAGGCTGTGAAGGACATTATACTTAACCTCCACCGTCAACCGCTACAATAAATGAAACAGAACTTGTCAAGCTCTTCTCGGCATCGCAAGAGAAAGGTACGCCAATTGCTCGTACATGAAGAACTCGGTGACAGGAAACCATCCCAGTTCCTTCGTCACCTTCTGGACTTGGCTGGACTCCGTCCTGAGGATTTTATCAAAACGATTTGGAGCAATGATTGCCAAATAGCATTCAAAACTGTGCTAGCATCTCAGCCCACTCATTCCCTGGACCAGCTTTCGGACCTCGCTGACCGCATACAGGAGATCACTTCACCCTGCAGCATAGCAGCTGTTACAGCATCGTCCAGCAGCCCATGTTAGTACATCAAGTGAAATTTCGGAGCTAAGAAGATGGTTGAACGCCTTACGCTGAAGCTGAGGAGCATACCCGCTCACAGTGCCCAGCAGCAGATCCGTTCAGACCTCAGCGACCACAGAGACGCAACTTCTCATCACGATCCACGGTCCAGGTCAAACTCCAGCTACCGCAAGTACCCTGTATGTGTACCATGCCAAATTGGATCACAGGCCGTAGCGTATTAAGCCTGCGATTTCAACAAGGCGGGAAACTCCACGGGCAGCCGCTAAGGCGACTGGTGACTGCCATACTCTCTCAGGTCGCCTCTTCGTAACCGACCGCAGCTCGAATCCAATTCCTGGTGACACCGGCAGCGATTTGTGCGTCTACCCTCGATCTGCGCTTCGCGAGCGACGGACCAAAGTGACTTTCAGTTAAGTGCAGCTAACGTAATGCATAGATACTTTGGTTTGTAGAATTAGACCTAAATCTATGGCTTAAGGCGTAGTTTTCCGTGGCGCTCACTCGGCTACCGATCCGCGCGTACCTATTTGCTTTACGTATTTACTTTTGCTTATATACTTGTGCTACTTTCACTCTCGACTATTTTCTATGCTTTAATATTTCTCCTTCTATCTATATTGTGGTGTTGAACTGGTACTCTTCTGTGTACCGTGAATAAACTGTTTATTGTGTGGTAAGACTGAATATCATTTAACAGCCTATTGCACTATCGTTTGGACACTCGCGTACACACATACACACACGCAACCCCATATTTACTTAGGCATCTCTCTCTCCCTCTTCAACCTATCGCAGTCCACTACTGGACATAGGTCTCCCTCATTTTGCGCCAGACATCCGGTCCTCCGCTTTTTTCATCCTGCTTCCACCACTTAGGCACCTACTACAGCTTTAATATGAAAATATAGGTGTTCACCGTTTATGACGTATAAAAAATACACACCAGAAATCGTTCAAACTAAATTTCGTTGTTAGATTTTATGGTCATGTACATCATATACTTTTTTCAATTTTATCAACCCCATAGTTTAGAAATAAGTAGGGAGGGGGACACGCTTTTTTCAACTTTAGAAGTATCTCTCGCGCGAACTTTTCAATTTCTAAAAAAACACTATTCAATTTATAAAGATTCTAGAAACCTCAATACCTTTTTTTAAAAACTACACATTGATACGTCACACGTGGGGGTACGATAAAAAAAAATACGTTTCAGATTTTCAAGTTTCTCATTAAAACCTAATAGCGGTTCACAGAATACATACTTACAAAGTTTGAATAGAGTAGTGCTTATAGTTTCGGAGAAAAAAAGAGGTTGTGATATTCGGACCGACGGACAGACAGACAGACAGACTTGACGAATCTATAAGGGTTTCGTTTTTTGCCATTTGGCTACGGAACCCTAAAAATGGCCATCCCACACTAGATCGTCTGGGTAGGTACCACCGCAGTGCGTGATATCGTCACGTGAAATACTAGTGTTTTGCAGTACTGTGTTTCGGGATGAGGGCACTGTCACTAGTCAAATAACCAGGTATGAGAGACCAAACATCTGTTTCGGGTTACAGCACAGCCTGCGCCGCTCAGTGCAGTGATGACGAAAAATAATGACTACTTAATTGTCATCAATTTTACACATCATCTCATAAGTTATTTGCTCGAAATACTTTATTGTATCTATCATCATCAGCTCATTAAACTTCCCCACCGAGGGGCACGAACCCACCCGTATACGGTGATAAGGCCTTAGTTGTCCACGCGAGCCCAGTGCTGATTGGACAACTTCACACACGACCTTTGAATCTCTTCGCAGGCGTGCACGAAGGTTTTCTCACGATGTATTCTTTCACCGTAAGAGCGTCGGATAACGTACATATAATTTCGAAAATTCGAAAACACATTGGTACGTGGCGGGATTTGAACCTCAGTCCTCCCGGTAGGAGGGCAACAGTCCACACCATTGAGCCACCGACGCTCTAAAACAATACAAAATAACTCACTTGCATTTGGGTCTAGCCTGTCTTTTGGCTCCGAGAGAGACCCTCAAACGCTGGCGATTTATATCTGAAAGTAAAAGTTTAAAATAAGTAGGTATTTTCATTAAGTGTGCATCAATGATATTCTGTATATATAAAGGTAGATACGCCATCGATGCCTCAAAACCGCCTAAGAGAGTACAGTTTGTACTCTTTTGTTTAGGTTAATGTGTTCGAAATTCGGAGTATGTGCATGTGTGCTGTCGCTGCATTCGGAACACTTTTTTCGATTGTTTTGTGAGCATATCACGAATCTATACTACTTTACATCATTGGTGTGCATCAGATTTATTTGTTAAGGCAAGAACTGACAGTTTCTTTGCGGTTCTAATAAAAAGACAGCATCATTGTTAGACAGACTGCGGGGGAGCCCTAACAGTATCTTAAAGAGTATTACAATTTTTTTTTCGAACTGACTACTGCTGTTGGCCGCAGATGGCCTTTACAGCTTCTCCGGGCAATTTGCGAGCGCAGATGGCTCTCAGCCTTAAACATTTACACAACGAGCCTAAGAGCGTCCCCTATAGGGACTTGAACCTCCAGACTCCCCTATATTAAAACATTTCATGCGTTTGCTGACACTAAATGATGTATGTGATCGACAGATGCAGAGATGAATGTTTTGTATGTTATTTTGTTGTGTGTTCTGTACTAACAATAAATAAAATAAATAAATAAAAATTCTGTATTAAAACTCATTAAAATTAACAGAAACAATAAAGTGTTCGATAAATGCCCGTATTAGTTACAAGAACCGTGTTACAGTCACTAACGCCCACCTCCAGAATTTGAGGTGATACGTTCCTTAAAGAAATAAAATCTACTTTAACAAACAATGCCAATTAAAGTTAATAACCTAGTAAGAACAATATTTGTGCATGTGTGTGTGTGCGTGTGTGTGTGTGTGTGCGTGTGTGTGTGTGTGTGTGTGGTGTGTGTGTGTGTGTGTGTGGTGTGTGTGTGTGTGTGTGTGTGTGTGTGTGTTGTGCGTGCGTGTGTGTGTTGTGGGGGTGTGTTTATGCTTTTCTGGTATTTATTTTTCTTTTCTGTGCCTACTAATATTACTAATCAATGGATCAATTTGTAATCTGAAAATAAATACAGGAGATAGGGCAAGCCGCGTTTTTAAGTGTGTGTGTGTGTGTGTGTGTGTGCGTGCGTGTGTGTGTTGTGGGGGTGTGTTTATGCTTTTCTGGTATTTATTTTTCTTTTCTGTGCCTACTAATATTACTAATCAATGGAATCAATTTGTAATCTGAAAATAAATGCTTATTATTATTACTTAGTAAAGCTGCTCGCATTTATTGTGAGAGCGCTCCAAGCCCACTAGGGCTCCACTGAAAACAGCATCCTGGTATGCTAAGTGTACCAGGACAAATGCTGAGTGAGTCCCATTTGGTACTTATTTTAGTTATTTTTATATGTTATATATCATCATCATCAGCTCATTAAACGTCCCCACCGAGAGGCACGAGCCTACCAATATAGGCCTTAGTCGTCCACGCGGGCTCAAGTCGTCCACGACTTCACGCACAGCCTTTGAATCTCTTCGCAGGCGTGCGCAGGTTTCCTCACGATGTTTCGTTCACCGTAAGAGCGTCGGAAGAGCCTACATATAATTTCGAAATTTTGAAAACACATTCGTACGTGGCGGGATTTGAACCTGACCCCTCTCGATCGGAAGGCAACAGTCCACACCATTGAGCCGCCGACGCTCTTCAATATGTATATGTGAGCTAAATAAATATTTCTTTCTTTCTTTTTGGTGGGGAATAGCAGTGTGATAAATAAATATAAATATCCACTGACATTCACACAGCGCCATCTAGCCCCAAGTTAAGCGATAAGCCTGTATTATGGGTACTAAACAACGAATAAACATACTTATATACATTTTTTTTGTAAATACATATTATACATAGAAAACACCCAGACCATTACAAACAGACATGTTTATGCACACAAATGTTTGTACTGTCCGGGGATCGAACCCGGAACCCTTGGTGTTGCAGTCGACCTCTCAACCGCAACACCAAATGGGTCGTCAAATGTAATACCCCCCAACTCCCCCAAAAAGTATTAATACTTACATGCCGGAATCGCAATCTCTCTCATCGCTGCCGTCAGCGCAGTGGCTTTTTCCGTCACACATGAACTCGAGGTCAATACAGCTTCCGTCCGTACAATGGAATCCTTGATCTCTGTAACATGGAATAATTCCATTGTGGTTTAGATCTGGGTGTCTTGGGTTCGAACCCACACGGATACTACATAGTGAAAGTCAGTTTTTTTACTAGATTATGACTACCATGTGGTGCAATGTGGTTATGTATGTTTCTCCGTTGTTTAGTACCCATAATACAGGCTTCACGCTTAACTTGGGGCTAGATGGCGCTGTGTGATTGTCAGTGGATATTTAATTATTACTAGCTAACCCGGCGAACTCCGTTTCGCCACCAGATGGCTTCGTTTTATGTAACATTTCGTTTGGTGAAATTAACTGAGCAGAGAGCAATGAGTAGCTGTCAAACAATGTATCACGCACCGGCGCCATCTATTTAAAATATTGGTTTGTAGTACATGCTCTGTATCAGAGATGGCGCTGCATGTGAAAAGATTTTCCCGCTTTTCTGTTGATTTTTTTCCTGAATTTTATTTGCTATAAACCTCACGGAGCCCGAGACCTATCCAACGAATACAAAACCGTGGAAATCGGTTCGTGCGTTCTGGAGTTATAGCGTCAGGAAGGAAAACCCGACTTATTTTTATATAATAGATTATTATTAGACATTTGGCCGCCTTCTCACCCGATGTTAAGCGGTTATGCGGCAGAAGATGGATCATGCCTATCTAGGAACAGCCTGTTCACTCTTGCCTTGAAGATATCCAGATCATAGTAAACGGGGAACACGCTAGCAAGCAGAGTTCCACTCCTTTGCCGTACGCATTATAAATGTTGGACCAAACCGTTTATTTCGGATGAAAGATAAGTTCACGACATAAGAGTGGAACGCACGCCCACGTCTCTTGACCCGATGATGGAATGGGACAGGCAACAGAAAGAAAGAAAAAAATCTATTTGGTACACATCCAACGGGTTGGGTTACGGCCCAATCTCCCCATAGCTATGCTGTGCGGGAAGACCACCTGCAGGCCGTTATAGGCTACTGATGATGACGATTTGATTTACCTATTAAATAACCGTATGGATGTTGAAAAGTGTTTTTTTTATGTTTCTCTGTTTTTGTTGTACTTAATTAATTATTTCTTTCTTTTTATCATTATTATTGTAAACCTTAAATTGTTTGACATATTTTACTATTATAGATAATTTCTTCAATATACCTGCATATCATATCTATAAGAGCGTCGGTGGCTCAGTGGTGTGGACTGTCGCCTTTCTACCGGAAGGGCTGAGGTTCAAATCCCGACACGTACCAATGTATTTTCGTATTTTCGAAAAATATATGTACGTTATCCGACGCTCTTACGGTGAAGGAAAACATCGTGAGGAAACCTTCATGCACGCCTGCGAAGAGATTCGAAGGTTGTGTGTGAAGTCGTCCAATCCGCTCTGGGCCCGCGTGGACGACTAAGGCCTAATCACCCTATACGGGTAGGCTCGTGCCCCTCGGTGGGGACGTTTAATGAGCTGATGATGATGATGACCTGCATATCTCCAGGGATTCCGCTTTCATCACCGCAGTCCATACCGATGTTGAGCCTGAAACAAATTACAGTTTTTTAATTTAAAAACTTCCACCAACCCGTCTATATAGTCCCGATTCAGGATACAGGCCTAACCACCAATGATATTCTGTATATATAAAGGTAGATAAGACATCCGTGCCTTAAAAACGAACCGCCGAAGAGAGTACAGTTTGTACTATTTTTTTTGGGTAAATGTGTGCGAAATTCGAAATATGTGTATGTGTGCTGTCGCTGCATTCGGAACACTTTTTTCGATTGTTTTGTGTGCATATCACGAATCCATCCTTTTTTACATCATTGCCTAACCACACAACTATGGCGACCTTTTAAATATTATCCAATGAGAAAAATTGGTAATAGATATTGCGATTTAAAATTTTTGAAATTACATGAACGTCATCCGATGCTCTTAGGGTTAAGGAAAACATTGTGAGGAAACCTGCGCACGCCTGCGAAGTGATTCAAAGGTTGTGCGTGAAGTCGTCCAATCCGCAATGGGTCCGCGAGATCGACTAAGGAGTCGACTAAGAAGACGTCCCCTCTACGGGTAGGCTCGTGCCCACAGATTCCCCAATACAGGAGATAGGGCAAGCCGCGTTTTTAAGTGCGACAAATGTAAGCTCAACGAGCATACACTGGCTGCCAGTTTACGCTTTGAGACGAGTCAAGACGCACGAATATTAGAAGAAATTACCGTTTTTTCCCAAAATGCCATCCTGTGCAATTGTAACTTGCCATCATCGCAAGGAATCAGTAAATTTACCAAGAAATATAATAACTTTTCACAGGTAAGAACCGAAAAGAAATTGCGACACTGGGACTGCCTATAAACTTGGTGGCTTGTCCAGTCTAATTGTATATTCGGATGTCTGTGCTCGTGCCCCTCGGTGGGGAAGTTTGATGACCTGATCATGATGATAATATAGGTATATTATACTTTTCTATAACATTGATACTATTACAAAATAAATTACCGTGTCAGAGTTGTGACTTGTGTGTGAATAAAGCAGATTATTTATGGTTTGATATACGAGTAAGTTGTCATTCTACCAAATGTTCTACCCTACCACTTTTCCTCATTTCGTTAAAATGAGGTTTTATTTAATACGAGCTTTTGCGTGCAACTTCGTCCGCATGAATAGTTAGGTACTTTGCCCTAACGCTCTCTTAACCCGCTACTTCGTTTATAGAGGTGAGTTAAAACTGCGATATTTCATAAGATATCATTGAAGTTGAATGATGTAAGGGCAATTTTGTTAAAATGAAATATTTGTGATAAATAAAGTATTTATTTGGATATATTTATGAAAACGGCTTCGCAAATGATGCATTATTTTAGATTTTTTTTTAGCAAAATATATGTTATAGGGAGCTAACCTTAAGAGATAGACATATGCTGTCGCCGACTTTTTTCTAGACCTTTAAAAAGGGAACAATACTCTTATACATGACTTTTGCGAAACTAACTGTTTTTTCAGTGTACGCAGCGGAAATCCAAGTATGAAAAAACTTTCGATTTTGAAACATTATTCATTGCTGCTCCGCTTCTATTACTCGTAGCGTGATGATATAGCCTTTCCGATAAATAAGCCATCTAAAACTGAAAGAATTTTACAAATCGAACCAGTAGATACTGAGATTAGCACGTTCAAAGAAACAAACTCTTCAGCTTAATAATATTAGTATAGATTGTTCTAATATGAAACTTACACAATTAACTAACTATTAACACAATCTCACTCAAAAAGTGTCCGCGGAAAGTCTGACCATGGCGTCAGCTGGGCAGAATTTCATTATAATCACGTTTCGCTCGCTACATGTAATAGTATGCAGAGTGCTATAATGCACGTATGATCGTGCTTTTTATTATGTGCCCCTTTAATGACGCGTTAAGGTCATTAAGTTCAACGTATGTATCAAGCGGCTCGGACATTTTTAGGGTACCGTAGCCAAATGGCAAAAAACGAAACCGTTATAGATTCGTCAAGTCTGTCTGTCTGTCCGTCCGCCTGTATGTCACACCCTTTTTCCTCCGAAACTATAAGCACTACACTATTTAAACTTTTAAGTATATGTGTTCTATGAACTGCTTTTTGGTTTTGACAAGAAACTTGAAAAAAAAATATATTTTGGGGTTCTCCATACATCGAACTGAAACTCAAAAATTTTTTTTCATCGTAACCTCCCCCCCTTTGGGGTATAAATTGTGTAGCTCTTGAAAAATGATATCGAGGTTTCTTATATATTGGTTAATATGCAACCTCATTTCTTACAAGTCATAACAAATGTAAAAGAATATTATTAATTGATTGTATTTTCCTAGGAACCATAAATAAGTGGAAGGATGACTAAAATAACAACTGCACTGCATATCTTCATTCCTTTTTCCTTAACGTATTTAATAGTGGGTGAGAAAGAGACATGTGTTACGAGTCGTTTCATTATCTGGTATGTTGTCACAACTTGATTTGATTGATGAATTTGCTAGTGAAAGGAATGAATTATTATATTTTATCGATAGTTATGGTATCTGAAAATATTGATAATGAGCTCTAGCGAAGGTACTAAATATTTGGCTTTCGACATGGAGGTCGTGGGTTGAATTCTCACGGGGATTACTATTATGTAAACTTTGATGGCGTCCTTCTCGAGGTTTTGCAAGAATATGTTTCCTTAGACCAAACTTTCTAACTTAGCCGTAAAAACTTCGTGAGGGAAGCTAGGAGCACTTCAACATGCTGATCCGGCGGGCTATGTCGGTAACTTTAGTTCTCTTACGGATTAAATCATTTCTAATCTCATCCCTAAGAGAGACCCCGAGTATAGCTCGCTCCATTGCGAGTTGAGTGACTTTGAACTTGTGAACCAATCCCGCAGTCAGTGTCCATTTTTCAGCTGCGTATATTAGTACGGGTAGGACGCATTGCTCAAGACTTTTGTCATTAATACCCCACACGATTGGGAACGATGAAAAAAAATTGATGTTCCGTTCAATGTATGGAGAGCCCAAAATGTATATATTTTTTTCAAGTTTCTTGTCAAAACCTTATAGCAGTTCACAGAATAATACTTACAGAATTTGAATAGTGTAGTGCTGATAGTTTCGGAGAAAAAATGGTGTGATATACGGACGGATCGACAGACATACATCTATGAGGACATCAATCTATGAGGGTTTCGTTTTTTTGCCATTTGGCTACGGAACCCTAAAACCTGCATCCAAATCCGTTGCGTAGTTTTAAAGATTTAATATAGGAACTGAAAAAGCGACTATGTTATATACTATGTAGTGATAATGGTATCTGGAAATATTGTTAATGTGCACGCTAGACGTGAGTCTAAACATTCGGCCCTCGATCTGAAGGTAGTGGGTTCGATTCTCACGGGGTAAATATTATGTCAGAAATAAAATATATTATAATATTTATTTTATTGATTTACAGATTAACTTCAATTGTTAGTGTTCCGTATTATATTACTAAAACTACACATCCTGTACGTCCATCTATTCGGTATTTTAGTTTTGAGTATAGTAACAGGTGTTTTAAATCCGTGAAAATTTAAACTGGGGCACCATCATGGTTATAAAAAGATGGTGGATTAGATAGATAGGATAGTTGAATAAAATAAACATTTAAGTGAGATTTCAATACAGCAAACGCGTTTAATTTTTCACAAAATGTTATGAGTAACTCACTCTTGAGTTGAACTCAAGATTGCCGACGCATTCATTGGCCGGCTTTTTATACCTGCTCACCCAATGAGCCAGACGCTTCGAAGCCATCTACCTATCTCCTTAATATATATAACTCAAAGGTGACTAAATGACTGACTGACATAGTGATCTATCAATGCACAAACCACAAGACGGGTCGGGCTGAAATTTAACATGCAGGTAAAAACGCAGGCATTCGCTAAGACAGGATTTAAGGTAAAGCTACTATGGATGTAGAAATCTCCTTTAAGAATGTTGATGAATTCCATCCCTAAGGATACAAAACAGGCGATAAAAAATAATACTCCTTAACGCGAGCGAAGCCGCAAGCAATAGGTAGTTCTACATAATTTGCAGGATAGCGGGAGCGCTGCTCAGCTTGAAGGTTCTAATAATAATAATAACAATAATAACGTGTAACACTTACAAAGATTAAACATTCGAAAAAAGGCCTCTGTGCTGTTGGCTTCGGCCCCACACATGCCTTCCAAAGGACCGGGCCACTATTTGGCCCGTGAATCTTAAGGATTTCGAAAACATAATAATATTTCACCAGTGCAGTCAGTCTCCGCAGGGCAGCTTGTGGCGAGCTGTTGGTGCGTAGCGACTCCACGGACCCGACGGCCCCCGAGAGTGCACACTGACCGTCTCCGGCCTCCGGAGTGGCCACCCAAGGTCAGGACTCTCACCTCTGGCTTGCCTTCATTGGCTGTCCAGAGTGGGGTTGCAAGAGCTACATGCTCGAGGGGTGGAAGTGAAAGATGCATAAGTCGCGAGTTGGTGCAGTTTGTTTGCGCAGAAAGCGGTGTACACCTCTCGACACCCCTAGCCGTCTGCGCCAGTGTTGCGTCCCAGGCATTACGCCGCATAGTGGATGCCCATCTAGCGGGTAGCACAAGTCACCGTCTGCCTTAATTTTCAAGATTGAGACATTTGATTTGGCAGGCGCCCCGCTGTCTCAATCAATAGCCCAGAAACTAGACCAGCAATTACCCCATCAATAGCCCTAATTTATTTTTTCTTTCCATATTTGCAATAGTCCTTGCACCGAGCGGGTGCTCGCTCTCTGTGTACTTCCATAGTGCAGGCAGAGCGAGCGGCCGCTCGGTGTACACATCACAACTCATTATTTTGTCTCACAAAGCCTCTACGTGTTGGACTCATGTCCCCACGCAAGCTTCAAAGGACCGGTCTATGAACCGTGAACTCCTAACAGAGACTACAAATAATAATAAAATAATAATATATAATAATATTGTGCAAATTGTACATACTTTTGCACTATTTCCTTGCCATTGTACAACAGATGCTGCACTGTGAATGTATCCTCGATCTGAACTCTGAAAATTATTTATACATTGTAAAGGTTTCGTTTTTGTGTTGATTATATGAATAGGCAGATAATTGCAATTGGTTCAGCTTCGGACAAATTTAATGAAGGCACAGCATCAAATTTTAATCTCCTTTTTAAAGAAAATTCATTTTGCAAATAATTGTCGGGACAGAAGTGCTTAGAACAGATCCTGCTGTGTGGCTTCCAGTTCCAGTCAGGTCTCCCGACTCGTCTTATCCATTCTTGTTTCATATTTTCATTCTTTGGGAAACTGTAATATTATAATAACCTTAATATATCTGCTGATGTTGCTTCGCCGGAAAGCCTAACTCAAATATCGATATGTAAAAGCCACATCACTAGTTGAAATGTTTACCTAGAAAATTTAATTGGGTTTTGGCTTTTATTTGAAAAGTACAACTATAAGTAAGAAACATTTATATCATAGTTTACACACATTTCCTGATTTATTTAATATAAATTTAATCAAAAACTCACGAGTGAAAGTGAATCTTTTCACCACTGCTTTCTTTCCTTCTGAATGTGAAAACAACCGTCAATAACACAAGACATGTTTTATAATCTAAAACACTTCAATAAGAACGAGTTTAGTATAGATAAATCAATATCTGAGCCAATCTGAGTGCAAATTACACGAAAATATTTTTCTTATAATCAGGAGCCGCCAAACCACTGACAGTACTATAATCCGGCCATGTGAGCAAGGTGTCAAACTGTTTTAACAATCTTTAACAATGTACGTCAAAATGAGATTTTGAATTTGGTAGTATGTGAATGAGTCCAATGACATAACAGATGTGACGACCTGCTAATTATGAGAACAATGATCAGTTTGCTGTCTCATTTTCGCCTACCGTAAAATGTTCCTATTTTGCTCCTATAGGGTTAATTATGCTCCAATTCTTTAAAATGTTTTATCGCTTAATATGTTCAAATCGGTGCAACATTTCATTTAACTGTGAACGCACCCAAAACATCTTACTTATAAGTGGCAACACTGAACTGTCAAATATTTCATCCGCCATTTTTTTCGTAAGTCAGGTGCAGCTGTAGTGCAAGACCTTAAAAGTTATATTTTTTTGTATCCGAAAAAGCCACTTCCATCTTGAAATCTGCATAGTGCGTTAAGGTAATAATGTTTCAATGTTATTATGTATATAATAAAGTAAACAAATACGTAAATATTTCATTGGATTGCTGACTTGGTCATAATCTAACCTCACATTTTGGGCGTGCTCATATTTTGTTAAGTACGATGGGGTAACTTTGCGCCTGGAGCAAAGTAAACCAAACATAAGCCGTTCAAAAGTAAACATTTTTTAATTCATTTTATGTTGTTATTAATACACCTTTTATCTAGGAAATTGTTATTTAGTTTCAGAAAAGATGCCAAGAAATTATAAAAAACGTGTAGGGTCGAGAAATTATAAAAATTATAGCTCCGAAACTCTAAGACATTGTTTGGCTTCCATAGAAAATAAAGAATTAACGCAAAGAAAAGCCAGTGAAAAGTATGGCATCCCACGCAGAACCATTATTAATCAGCTAAGACTAAAACGATCTAAAATGCCATCTAGACCTCCAGGCGCTCCAACAACATTTTCAAGTGAAGAAGAATCCTTGTTTGTCGACTGCATTTTAAGGTTGAGCGAGTACGGCTTTCCACTCACAGTTTTTGATCTTCGGATCGTTATTAGAACATATTTGGAGAAAATTGGTCGGAGAGTTACAAAATTTAAAGATAATTGTCCAGGTACGGAGTGGGTGTCAAGTTTCCTTAAAAGACATCCATGTTTATCACAACGATTTGCGACCAACATTAAACGCAGCAGAGCAGCCATTGACAAGGAAACCATCACTGCATACATAGAAAACTTGAAAGAGGTGGTTAGAGACATACCGCCCGAAAATATATGGAATTTTGATGAGACTAATTTATCCGATGACCCGGGTCAAAAAAAAGTGATAGCGAAGCGAGGCGCAAAATACCCCGAACTTATAAGTAATACCTCCAAAAGCTCAACTTCTGTCATTTGTTTAGTGCTAAGGAGAATTATTACCGCCGTATGTTGTATATAAAGCCAAGCAACTATGGAGTACATGGACGGAACAAGGGCCAAAAGATACTAGATATAATAATAGCCCATCAGGGTGGTTTGATATGAATATATTTAACGATTGGTTTTTTACACAAATTTTGCCAATTTTGAAGAAACAAGAGGGGCCGAAAGTTATAATCGGAGATAATTTATCATCTCACATTTCTGTAGACGTCCTAAATGTTTGTGACAAAAATAATATTAGATTTGTTTGTTTGCCACCTAACAGCACTCACTTAACCCAGCCATTGGATGTGGCTTTTTTCCACCCAATGAAGGCAGCATGGCGAAAAATCCTGACCGAGTGGAAGGCAAGTGTACAAGGTAGTCGAGAGCAAGTACTCCAAAAAAGCAGTTTCCCAGTTCTGTTAAACCGACTCACCGATATTTTGGAACGGACAAGGGAGGTAAACCTCGTTTCAGGTTTTCGAAAATGTGGAATTTATCCGCTTGATGCTAGTCAATTATTAGAGAGGTTGCCTACAACTGTGGACAAGACTGCTTTGCAAGACTCTTTTCTACAGAGTCTTGAAGCTAAGAGGCTAGAATGGACGACAAATGGAACTACAAAAGGACGTCGCAGGAAATTAAACATCACTCCTGGAAAAAGTGTAACTGAAGAATTAAGTACACTTTTGGATGATAAAGAAAATGAAGAGTTGGCTCAGCCGTCAACTTCAAAGCAACCATGTCGCCGTAGAGCCAGTAGCGAAAACTCTTACGCAGAAAGTGTCAACATGTCAATTCATGATTCTTCCGATCTTAGTTCTCATGGAGATTTAGAAAATCTTGTAACTAACACTGATACAGCAGACGAAACTTTAAAAAAAAAATGCAATTTCAAACCAATCGTGAAGGCGGTTGGGCAATATGTAGTTTTCGCATATGAGGGGGAAATATTTCCCGGTAAAATCACAAACAAACTAAAGAAGGGCCATATATCTCTTCAATGAAGAAGTCGCTAAAATCCTGGACGTGGCCTAAACCCGTAGATGAAATTCAATACGACTGGCAAGATATATTGGGATGTATTGATGTCCCTAAAAAAATGAGTACCCGCCGGGAAATATATTCCGTTCCTGAACTGGCCGCTTGGGATTTTTAGTTAAATGTGTCAAGTTTAAGAATGTTCCATTTTCATAATATTTTTAGATGTAAGTTTTAATTTTTGAGAAGTTTATCTTGTTATTTCATTAGTTATTTTCGACTGATTTTTGTTCAGCATTTGTAACCAAAGTTATTAGTTAAGATAGCAGTGCCTATTATAAATTAAGAATGAAAAAAAATATGAAACAAAGTGAATCTGTAATTAAATTTACGAATATAACATTACTTCTTTCAAAACACCGTTATTTTATTTTTTACCTATTTTTCGACTATTGATACTATCAAAAAGGTAAAGCGTAATATCACTGGAGCATAGTTTGAATAAGGAAAGTATAACTTCGCTCAAAAAGCTTCTACAATGTAGATTGTTGTGAAATATACCCAGGAGCAAAGTTACCCAGTACCATGGGTAACTTTGCTCCTTATTCATAGTTTTTATATATTATTAAATACTTCATAAGATGATTTAACTTTAAAAATATGTTAGATAGCGATTATTCTTATATTAATACATCTCAGTGTATTTCATATTTAATAGTGTAAATAATGTTCATAATTCCCCTTTTTTGGAGCAAATATTGGAGCAAAGTAGGACCATTTTACGGTACGCAAAATCGTGTAGGGAGTGAGAGCATCAGGTATAAGTTTTTAATCGCTATTTTAACCCGGATTTTATGGTATTTTCTCTTTCACTATTTGTAATGGCAGACGTGTTTTCTTCTTTTAATATTCTATTTTAATTTACCAAGAGTTGTTTCGCTGTATAAGTCGAGTATTCTTTATCTCCACATATTTTCTATATATTATTTTTATTAATTGAACAGTTTGCGCGAGAGACACTTCCAAAGTTGAAAAAAGTGTATCCCACCTCTAATTTCTAAACTATGGGTTTGATAAAATAAATTAAAAAAATATGATGTAGATGATAGAAGCGACTTTAACCAATACAGCATTAATCTTTATCCAATTAAATACCTTAATTACATTATTGATTTAATAAAGATCTATATGGGTCTATACAGCATATGATTTAAATGAATATTATCGAAGATATTACAGATTTAAAAATTGCGGTCGTAGCGTTTGCGGCGGTACCGGCCGACCGGGAGGCGGGAGCATGCCTGTTACGAATATAACCATTGCACCCACAGATTTCCCAATACAAGAGATGGGGCGAGCCGCGTTAAAAAGTGCGACAAATGTAAGCTCAACGAGCATACACTGGCTGCCAGTTTTCGGTCTGTGAGACGAGTCAAGACGCACGAATATTAGAAGAAATTACCGTTTTTTTCCAAAATGCCATCCTGTGCAATTGTAACATGCTATCATCGCAATGAATCAGTAAATTTACCAAGTTAGAATAACTTTTCACAGGTAAGAACCGAAAAGAAATTGCGACACTGGGACTGCCTATAAACTTGGCGGCTTGTCCAGTCTAATTGTATATTCGGATGTCTGTGATTGCACCCGTGCGAAGCAGGGGCGGGCGGATCGCTAGTGTATATTATTGTGGTTAATTATTCAGATATCGTGACCGACTAACCATGCGAGTTCTTCCGTTAGGTAATATATTTTCCTTATCCATTTAATTGCAACAAGTTCGAGAGCCATTTTTTAAGCGTAGCGTCGGACGGACGCTTGGATCGATGATTGAAAGGTCGCTGGTAGAGGCTGGATGAGGAAACTGGAGGACCGGGATATCTGGCGCAAAATGAGGAAGACCTATATCCAGCAGTGGACTGCGATAAGTTGAGGCGAAAAAAAAAGTTTTGCTAGTGAAATAACCGGGTATAAGAGACCTAACATCTGTTGTCTCGGGTGACATACACAGTGCGGCATTGATGGAGAAAAATAACTATTAGTTGTGTCATAGTCAGGCGGCGGCGATCACTTACCATCAGGTGAGTCTTGACCTTCCTATACACTTGGTAATATATATAAAAAAAATGGTTATCAAATAAATAAATAGCGTACATATAAGCTCTTATATATTGAGCAATCGAATAAGTTAAACAATAATTAGATGCAATGATTCCACACTGGGATTCCCAAGGATGTTATCAAAAGTGCTTGTACTAATGAATTCTTTTTGGATTTATAAGATAACCTAGCTGTGCCCCGCGGTTTTCATTATGGGTACTTATTAAACAACGGATAAACATACTATAAATTATACATAGAAAACACCCAGACTATTACAAACAGACATGTTCATGCACACAAATGTTTGTACTGCCCGGGGATCGAACCCGGAACCCTGGGTATTGCAGCCGACGTTTCAACCGTTACACCAAATGGGTTGCCAAATCATCATTTTATGCTGATGATAAAATAAGTCCTCAATATTTTGTTGGTAATGGGTGAACAAAACCGGCCAAGTGTGAGTCGGTTATGCCCTAACGGTGCCGTTAGTATGGAAGCCCTTATTAATTGTTATATTTATCCTGGATTATGGTCTCAACGCAAAATATATATTGTTTTCCTGGTAAAACATTCTAGTGGTTCTAATATAAATATATATTTGAACAAAAATGTATTTATATTAAATAGCATTTATATTAATCTCGATCTTTGCATCCTGTTGACTGTTGTAATTGTTTTTAGATTCCTACATCAATTAACTGACTTTATTATACCATAGATAAAAACCGCAGCTACCTAATTGCATTCCTAATCAAATAAATAATAAAATATCCACTGACATTCACACAGCGCCATCTAGCCAATGATATAAAAAGTATGTTCACAAAACAATCGAAAAAAGTGTTCCGAATGC
The DNA here is from genome assembly GCA_019425675.1 of Leucinodes orbonalis. Lineage (NCBI taxonomy): Eukaryota > Metazoa > Arthropoda > Insecta > Lepidoptera > Crambidae > Leucinodes > Leucinodes orbonalis. Next base: position 5,551 of record PQWD01008305.1, on the reverse strand, counting down.
AGTGACAGAACACATACACAAAATTCGAATTTCGAGCACATTTACCTAAACAAAAGAGTACAAACTGTACTCTCTTCGGCGGTTCATTTTTGAGGCACGGATGGCGTATCTACCTTTATATATACAGAATACAGAATATCATTGCATCTAGCCCCAAGTTAAGCGTGAATCCTGTATTATGGGTACTAAACAACGGATAAACATACTTTACAGACCATTACAAACATACATGTTCATGCACACAAATGTTTGTACTGCCCGGGGATCGAACCCGGAACCCTTGGTGTAGCAGCCGACGTCTCAACCGCTACACCAAATGGGTCGTCAAAATGATAGTCTTAACAATTATATCGGAGTTCGTTTGAATAATTTTCAGTATATTTAAGTCAATAATTAATTGAAACTGTTCCAATTAATTAATCACGAAATGACCCAATATTCCGTATGTGTACATTGTACAGTGATGTGGCAAAGGAATGAGGGTTTTTGCAATGTAAAACCTCACTAGATGGCGCTACGTTGGTGAAAGGTGTAGGCTAATTTCGATGCCAGGCCTTGCTTTCTGCACAGCATGTGTCATTTTTTAAAGTTAAGAACTCCCACTAAGAATATATAAAAAAATTGGCGAAGCTCGATTCGGACTCGCAATTGGAGGGTTCCGCAGCAGCAAGTAACATAAAATAAAATATTTTTTATTTACTTAGGCACCTACTAAAGCTTTAGTATGAAAAAATAGTGGTTCATAGTTTATGACGTATAAAAAAAACTACACACCAGAAATCGTTCAAACTAAATTTCGTTGTTAGATTTTTTAGTCAGGACATCATATATTTTTTTCGATTGTATCAACCCTATAGTTTAGAAATTAGAGGGGGGGGACACTTTTTTCGACTTTGAAGTGTCTCTGGCGCAATCTATTCAATTTATAAAAAAATGATGTGAGAAACCTCAATACCATTTTTTAAGATCTACACATTGATACCCCACACGTGGAAGTACGATGAAAAAAAAATTTTGAGTTTCAGTTCAATGTATGGGGAACCCCAAAAGATATTATTTTTCAGGTTTCTTATTAAAACCTAATAGCGGTTTTCAGAATACATATACTCAGAAATTTGGAATAGAAGTACTTATAGTTAAAAAAGGAGTTGTATTATTCGAACGGACAGACAGACACACTTGACGAATATATAAGGGTTCCGTTTTTTTCCATTTGACTACGGAACCCTAAAAACACTGCCCCCGTGTTCAGATTTAACCATGTTTCGGATTATGATTATTAGATTTTGAATATTACAAACAGCAAAGACCTGTTATTTATTTGTGCATACGTTTTTTGTGAACCAGTTAAATTGACTGACGGTTTCAAGGTCAGCAAATAAATTTGTTTAACTTTACAAGATGGCGTTGTTTTAAATGGTAAATACCATTTAAACAATGGGCTTAAATTTGCCTTGTTATTTCAGACAATCAAGCATTTTCATTTCAAAGGTAGGCGATTAGATGACGGTTCACTTGGTGTTAAGACCAATAATAGGTTTGGATAAACAATAAATTAAATAATTGCACAATCACGAAGAAACTTCAAGCAAAAAGTGACCGAGCCCCGTGACACATACGTATATACGTATATTATATTTATTTGTTTGGAAACATATATTAATTTAAATTTTGACCTTAACGCGTCATATAATCCGAGAGCCGGCCGTATTAAAGTCCTATGGATCAGATACATTATTTTTTTTTATTATAAGAGAAACCACAGAACTAAAAGTCGTCAAACCTGAAAATGCCTGCGGGCAACGCATGTAAAAATATGACCCCACGTCATTATATTGATACCAGCAGGTCGGTTTTAATTCTGTGAGGAAATAGCGAATAAGTGGGAATCATTTAATATGTGGCGATTTTCCGGTTGTCTGGACGCACAGGGTATGCACTGCATTTGCATATAGGAGTGCACACTTCTGGTACCTAGTCATTAACACCACCAATCCGACGAGCTTGGTGTTTTTATGACCTTAATTGATCTGTGACCGGGACGATCAGTACGGCTACTTCCCATTTGGTAAACTTCCCATTTCGTAAACCTCAAATTATACCTAACAAAAAGTTGCGTTTCGTAAACATTTCATCTCTTCATACATTTAATCCCACTTGGTAAACTTTGTTACTATTGTTATTTTTGTACGGACAGTCAGAGTTAAATTAAATTGAAAGTAGACAAAGGTTTTTAAAAGCTTTGTGCGGGGGTCCGTTGTCTCGATGGTCGTGACGGGACGTCCCCGCACGTGTGTGCTGGTTGTACAGAAGTGTAAGGAAGTCGTTCAGAGAAATAAGAAGGTCGGCGATTAATTTCGGGCAACGTGACTATGTAGCAAGCTATACTGTGGACTGTATTTTTCAGGTGTTCTTGTAATGTTTCAGGCTTCAGCAGTATTCCTTCAGCGATCGTAGTCGAGTAAGCGGTAGTCGGAAGCGGTAATCCGGAAGCGGTAATAATTCGATCACTTTATGCTTTCTTATATTCATTTCTAGTCTCGCAACTATGGCTAGTGAGCGAGTGCATATGTCAATCTGACGGGATGGCCTGAGTTGATGGACAGGGATGGGGATAGTAGAGACCCCCTTTCCCGGCTTACCGTAGGGAAGTCATACTACTATCCGGTCTAACCTATAGGTGCATCCCTGTCCTCCCTTACACGTGTCGTGTAATGAGTCAAGGCGCATCTCGACAAGTCGAGACGTGTTGTGTACTGTTGTGTGTCCAGTGTTTACCCTAGGTTGCCCATTTATTCATATATACTTTACATAGGTACCTTATTCTAAACATGTACGTCCAACAATCAGTTACAGCCTTATATACGGGCTGTTATACATATCACTGACGTATTGTCTACTTATTCCTATTGGGTAATAAGTTAGGCCATCGTTCCGTATGTTTTATTTCTATACATAGTCGTATACATGTGCATATTTACTATCTATCTATTATCTAACTATATATTATCGAAAAGTAAGTTTATTATATTTAAATTATTATCTATGTACATAATGTTTAACTGTAGTTGTCACGTTGCTTATTTATTATACTTATAAACTACTGCGCTGGTGAAGCGATGTTGTGGTGGTGGCCGTCCTGCACAAGCTTCATAGTATTGAAATAGATTCTCGATCAACAAAAATTGGTTACTGTGTGTCAAAATACCATATGCCGCAAAAGAAAAGGAACGTGCGCAATTTTGTTTGTGCTTTAGATAAACATACATAATTGCTTTGATGCGTGAGCGTCGTGGCTCAGTGGTGTGGACTGTCGCCTTCCTACCGGGAGGGCTGAGGTTCAAATCCCGACACGTACCAATGTAGTTTCGAATTTTCGAAAAATATATGTACGTTATCCGACGCTCTTACGGTGAAGGAAAACATCGCGAGGAAACCTTCATGCACGCCTGCGAAGGTTGTGTGTGAAGTCGTCCAATCCGCACTGGGCCCGCGTGGACGACTAAGGCCTAATCACCCTATACGGGTAGGTTCGTGCCCCTCGGTGGGGACGTTTAATGAGCTGAAGATGATGATGATGATTGCTTTGATTAATTTTATTATGTAATTTTTTTTTAGTTTTACAATAATGGCGAAATGATATCAAAACGAAGGAAAAGGTCTATCCAAATGATATACAAATTAACCCTCTACTTGGCGATTCCAAAAATTGAAATCCATTGAATAATTTTTTTAATAAGATTATAATGTTTTGTTATTGGCTTTGTAGTGTTTGTTTTTAACTTTCTAATTTTTAACTACATATTGGTTTTGTTTGTATAAAAAATTTGTAATTATTGTTTATTTTTTATAGTTGATTTTACATGTTTTGTTATATTTGTGTGTGGTGTGAACTGTATCAGTTTGCATCGACTTTTAAAAGTTGGGCTGGGAGATAATCTTACGTTAAAAATATTTTTTCTTAATAAAAATTTTAAATAATTAAAGGTGATTTGACTTTAATTCGTATAGTAATAAATGGTCGTAATTATATTATACGGTCACTTATTATCTGTTTTTAAATATCAATATTTATAATAAATACGTAAAACCCGACTATTGATCTGTTATTAAAAATATATGACAACGTTATTATGACTTTCGTGTTATATTTAACTTTCTCGACTGTACCCATTTCAACAGAAAGTTTACTAAATGTGAAATAAAACATGCAATTATTGAAATGTTTTCGAAATGGGAATAAATGTATCAAATATAAAATGTTTACGAAACGCAACTTTTTGATAGGTACAATTTGAGGTTTACGAAATGGGAAGTTTACGAGATGGGAAGTAGCCATCAGTACGCTCACCTGGTGGTAAATTAGCTTGACCATGACAGATGCAGTGTTCAAGGGAAATCAAAAGTTGTAATTGGTCATTCTTTAAATAAATATCCACTGACATTCACACAGCGCCATCTAGCCCCAAGTTAAGCGTGCAGCCTATATTATGGGTAAGTACTAAACAACGGATCAATATACTTATTATTTTTTTTTGTAAATACATAGATACGTATTATACATAGAAAACACCCAGACCATTACAAACAGACATGTTCATGCACACAAATGTTGGACTGCCCGGGGATCGAACCCGGAACCCTTGGTGTTGCAGCCGACCTCTCAACCGCAACACCAAATGGGCCGTCAACATGTCCTGCGCCCGTCACCCGAGACAACAGATGTTAGGTCTCTCATACCCGGTAATTGTACTAAACCCAGCAATTTCACGGGACGATATCTGGCACCGCGGTGGTACCTACCTAGACTACTCAGTACCGAGTCTACCACCTAGTACCTATTATTCGCCAAATGAACCTACGGAATTTTTCTATTCGCGCGGCGTAACTTAATAAGCTGAAGGGCAGTAAAATTGCTGCACAGTGTTATTACGTCACAAGTTAGCAACTACATGCACGAATGATCCCTTTAAAGTTTTAGTACAAGAAACAGAAACCTACAACCTACCATAAATTAGGTAAGCTAACTTTTTACTTGCTACTATTATGTTTAAAAAAGTATATAAACCGAGAAACCGACATATCAAGAAGAATGCGTTAATAGACTAAGTTATTAAATCTAAAAGCTCACTGACGTTCAATAATTGCATGGTAGGTAGGTAATTAGGTATCAATTATTTAACTGGATACCTACCTAATATAGACTACGTACATGTATAATGTGTATCAGCCGGGTATTTGAGATAACACCGAGTATTCCTTGCAATATTTCTTATCTTTATGTTACACTTTGTACTTAAACAAAATACATGCAAATTAACTGTAGAAATAACCAAAACAATTAAATGAAATCTTACCAAAACAAACAAGTAGAATTAATTTCAACATTTTCAGTGGAACACTTTTTTCGATATCACAATCACACTTGCACGGCACTTATTAAAAAAACAATTAAAGCATGGTTTTGTTCTAAAAGTTTAATTATGGAACGAAGTTTATTTTCAAAATGCAGATTCAATCATAGCGTCCGCCGGTCGGAAAAACCGCGGTT